>JASDQU010011087.1:49567-60892 GCA_032191745.1 Picea mariana
TTGAGCAAAAGACAAAATACGCCCCGGCGATCATATTCCTTTTCTTTAAGATGTTTCTACATGTGAAACGTTAAGAGTGGGATTGTGAGGTTCATTATAATGTGTTACAAATTTTTATTTTAATATTGTTTTTATGTCACAATACATATTTTATTTATTGGTTTTCGTCTTAAATTTCAGTAATTTTGTCCTATATTTTGGTTGGTGGGGGCTTAAAGAGAATGTGGGTGGACTATATATATATATATGGTTTTTAGAGGTTATTATTAAAATTTAGATTATTTAATTATTTTTAGGATTATTGTAATAATAATGGAAATGTTTTTTGTCGTTTTGTTGATTTTAGAAAAAGCTTTTGACATATGTCTAAAGATAACTTTTATAAGATATTTGAAGATATTCAAGAGTCTCTTTTTGGATTGAGCATTGTAGTGGGCCTAATGGTTAAGAACATGTGTTTCCTCTTAAGAGGTCACAGGTTCAAATCCAGAGGGCGGTAGGGTATGTATACCTTCGTAGACTTTACCAGTCAAATCGTTGGGCGGAGGGGGGTCCCTTGTCCCACAAACAAGGGGGTCTCATACACCAATTTGGTGTGCTGGCTTGGCTGTGACCTTAAAAATAGATTATTATTATTATAGTAATAGGGTTCAACGAGAAGGTCATTTTGAAGTTTAGAAACAATGAGGGTTGCTTAACAAAAATATTTTGTAATATAARGGTTAGGCAAGGTTGCCTTATGTTGCCTATAATTTTTGGTATTTATATTGACAAGTTAGAGGATTGCTTGTAGGAAGCAAATTCTGCAGTAACAATGTTGGCAAGGTCCGTCATTCTCCTTATATATGCACATATGATATTTTTGTTTTAGCAAGGAGTTCCTTTAACCTTGATAAACAACATAAAATTCTCAAATATTTATGTACCAACTCTAAGATCTTTGTGAATATAGATTAAACAAGGGTTATGATAATTATATCAAAACATATCACATACTCTGATTTTGTTTACAATAATAACAACTTTAAGATATTCAAGAGTCCCTTTTGGTTTGAGCGTTGTAGTAATAGGGTTACATGAGATGGTCATTTTGAAGTTTAGAAACAACAAGTGTTGCTTAGTGGAATCTATTGTAATATAAGGGTTAGGCAATGTTGCCTATTATTTTTTGTATTTATATTGACAAGTTAGAGGACTGCTTGGAGGAAGCAAATTGTGCAAGAACAATGTTGGTAATGTTAGTCATCCTCCTCCTCCTATATGCATAGATGATATTTTTGTTTTACCAAGGAGTCCCTTTGACCTTGATAAGCAACATAAGATTCTCAAAGATTTATGTACCAACTCTGAGATCTATGTGAATACAATTAAACAAAGGTTATGATCATTAAATCAAAACAAATCACATACTTTGATTTTGTTTACAATAATAAGAACTTGGAGATCCATTTTTATAAGTATCTCATGGTTTATTTTCATCCCAAGATAAATTGTAATTATATTGTCAAAAGAAAAATCATTAGAGGTTGAAAAGCTTATTTTGGTCTTGAGAACAATTCTAATGTTGTAGAGTTTTGGTTTGGTGAAAAAAGGAGGTCCTTTTAGTATGCCTGTTATCTCAATGATTCTATATAGGTGTGAGGCTTGACGCTGTAGTATTTCCAAGATAACTTGGAGAAAAATCGAGCAAATCCAGAAACATTTTATAATAAAGAACCTTAAAATTAAGAGACATATACCTTATCCATTCTTTCTTTTAGACATTAGGTTTCCACCATTGAGATTAACTTTATTATGAGGGGCTTAATATACAAGAACAACCTAATTAACATGACAAATGCAACACTTATTATCACTGTGTCAAACATTGTTAAAATTTACTCGAGGCTCAAATCAGGTTGGACTAGAGATGCAGTTACTACCCTCACCTTGGCCAGAGCTAGTACAGACCCTTTCTAGTACAAAACCTACCGCTCCGATATCTTTCGGCTTCACAATGTCCTGTCACTTTACCAAGGGTGTTTTGACTGCCTCTTTACTGTCTGACCAAAGGAACATAGAGTTCACTTTTCAAATTTCTTCCAGGACCCCTTTGTGAACATGTGCGAGAGAGTGCCAAAATACCATAATTGCCTCTAAGAAAAAATTTGTTAAGGTTAAATGCCCTCCGATCGAACACCATTTATTGTACCATTGGTTTATCTTGGTTAAACCATTAGGGTATAGTGGATGAGGATTCCCTTCAATGTGTTAATACCATTAAAATCAGAATCATAACTAAGCTTAAAGTGAAAAAGTAGAGCGATAAGAACACTGAGAATAAGAGAACACTAATTTATTACAAAGAAATAATTCACCCCAAGTTGGAAGATCAAAACTATCTTTTGATTATTGTCGATGCAAAAAAATATATTGCAAAGATAATAAAAAATTGATTTGATCATTATATAACTTTTCATCTATTTTGGTACTTTTTGGGTGAAAAAGTTGGAGCTATTAGCTTGTAGGGTCCATTTTAGGAGTAGGTCTCACTTTGGTGATTTGGGATCCAAAATTTTTTGGAGTCTATTTGAGGCATTAAACAAACATTTTTGGGGTCAAAAATTTGTGAAAAAAGTTCCTTGCCTCTTGACATTGATCTACACATCGAGACCTTTCCAACAACATGAAGATCACCTCAAGCAAAGTTTGTATGATGAAGTTATGCCCCTTGCAAGTGAACCTATCCTGTTGATCAACATAATACTAAGTGGATGCCATGTTGGCTTCCATTAGTCACCGATATGGAAGTAGACACATGTGAACTTTCAATAATATTCTAGAGGATCCAAAACCATAACCCTAATTGGGATTTGAGGCATTCAAAAAACCAAACCCTAACCCTAGATGACTATCAAGCCATGTTAAATACTAGGCTGCTAGGAACAAAAGGGGTTCCATTCTTATTTTCTTGAGGATTGGAAATTTTAGGGGCTAAATTTCACCCATGGGCTAATTTTCCATGGTTTTTTCTAAAAAAAGATTCACCCAAATTCTATAGGATAAAATTATTTTACTCTAAAAATCGCCAAAATTTTCTAGAAACTTTTATATAAAATCCTTATAAATTGATTATTTTCACAAAAATGTTGTCAAACATTTTATAGTTGTCATTTTTAGAATTAGTAACATTCACCAAGGTTTATACACTTTAAGTTAAGTATGGATCCTTGAAATTTTCCCAGGTATTGAGTATTGTTCCATAGATAACAAAGCATTAAGAGTGGGACATTTAAGTAGAATAAAGGAAGTTTTAAGATCATGTAGTATTCATAAAGGCCACAATTTCCAATGGAAACTCCATAGTGAGTGCACTTTCTTTGTATTTCCATTTCATAACTAATAAGAAAAAATCAAGTCACAGGCCTTACATTCTAGCTGGGCTTTTCCTGCATTGGGTTTTCCCAGGGTACATCTCATGTTCATTGTGTAGACGATGTGTAATTTTCTTAGCTTCTTTCATTTAAATTTCAGTTTATTTCAATATTTTGTGAGATAAGCTAGTAATATTAAATTTGAATCTAAATTAAAACACCATCATAATAAGAGATTCCATTTTCTCCATTGAAGTTAGAGGGCCAAGCACAAACTTGGTGGGAAAAGTTACACAAAGACACTTAGGCTAGAGGGTGATCCCCTAGTAAGTAAGTGGGAGGTGTTGGAAACCATCATTAAGTACCAATTCTACCCTATTGGGTATGAAGAGGATCAATGGATCCATTGGAATTACTTTCAGTTGAAGTAAGGGAAAAGTGTGTAAGAGTACACTAGTTAGTTAAAAAAACAAGACATTATGTTGGGTACATGTCCAAAGAATCTAGATGTACTCCTCAAATATCTTCCAAAGTTTATACAATTATTTAAGGAGGCAATTCATGCTCTTTAAACTTATTACAATTTATGAGGATTGTGTGCAAGCATAGTATCTAGAGAATATGGACACAAAGAAACAACAACCAAGTGGTTCCAAGCATAAATATCACCAAGATGCTTCCAAGAGAGTAGCTTAGATGTAGATGAGAATGTTGTCTACACTATATTGTAGAAGAAGGTGAAACTTAGTAGCCTCCATCCCAAGGAAGAGAAGAAGATGACTAAACTCTTCCATATTAATATCTAAGTCAAGAAGTCAAAGGTGGATTCTTTTTTTATTCTAGTTCATAAGCCAATCTCGAAGAAAAATATTTAGTCAGTAAGATTGGATTGGAAGTTCATGACCATCCTCACCTATTGGGATGGGTAAATAAGGATGCAGATCTCATGGTCAGTAAGTAGTGTAAGATCAAATTTCCTATAAGTGAAAACTATATTGATGAAGTGTAGGTAGATGTAGTACCATTTGATGTGTGTGGTGCAGTGTTTAGAATCCCCTACATGTACATGAGGGATGCAATATTCACGAGGAGAAAAAAACAATATTGCATGATCAAGGATGGAAAGTCCTTCATCATCAATCCAAACAAAGGTAAATCCAAAGATATTTTTGGTAAGAGATAACTAGGACAAGAAATTGATCAGTTATAGTAGGAATTTTGCATTACTCTTCTTAAGAGAAAATAAACTAGGAGAAAAAATAGTAAAAGTAAAGGCATATATGGATGGATATACTAAAGAGAAAAAAAATATGTTGGAGGAGAATTTGTAGGTGCACAAAGAAGTGCTCTAGGAGCGTAAAAATTTACCACTAAGAGGGAAGTAGAGCATTAGATACAATGGTTTCTTGACTCCACATTACCAAACATTGGGCTATACAGATAGTTCATCTTGGAAGTAGATGAAGTGAAGAAACAATTGTGGTAGCTATTGGAGTAGGGATTAATTCGACCAATAACCTCACCTTGTGGATCGCCTATCATCATAGTACCCACGAAGTATTAGATATGGAGAATGTGTATTGATTACAAAGCTCTAAATAAGATCACCCTCAAGAATCAATACCCTTTGCCTAGGACTAATGACTTTGTAGATCTGTTGTAACATGCCAAGTACTTCATCAAGTTGGATCTTAAATCAGGATACCACCAAGTATGAGTTAAAGAAGTATACACTTATAATATTTCCTTGAAGACAAGTCAAGGTCTATATGAATGGCTAGTATTTCCTTTTGGTTTATGTAATGCATCCACTAGATTTACATGTTTAATGAATGATGCATTGCATCCCTTTCTAAGTTCAATTGTAATAGTGTACTTAGATGATAGACTGGTTTATATATCTATGTAGGAAGATAATATCTCACATCTCATGTAGGTGTTAGAGATCTTAAAAAAACATCAATTGTTGGCAGACCTTAAAAAATGTGAATATACTCAGTAGTAATTGGTGTATTTGGGGTTTGTGATTGGTGGAGGGGAACTCAATATAGATCTCATGAATATTGAGGCCTTTCTCAAGACTTGGCTCATTATTACTAATTTCATTTAGGTTATGACCTTTGTGTGGGAAACACAACACCTATAGAATTTTATAGCATCCTTTTTAGTTGTGGCTGCACCACTCCATGCCATAACAAACAATAGTAAGAGTTTCCAATGGGGAAAGAATTAGTAGAAATATTTTGAAGAGTTGAACCAAAAGATTAGCCAAGAACTAGTTATTGTGTTAACTAATTTGAAGGATCCTTTGGAAGTGGAGGAGGATGCAAGTGGACATCCTATGAGATTGATATTGATGCAAGGAGGTAAGCCATATTGATATGATTCTAAAATGTTCCATGACACAGTCCTGAACTACTCTACATATGACAAGGAACTATATTCTCTAGTTCAAGCTATTAAGAAATGGAAGCACTGTTTGATGGGAAATGAAACCATCATCCACACTGATCACTAGCCACTATAGTATTTGTAGGCCTAGACTAAGCTTCAACAAACCAGACACTACAAGTGGATGAGGTTTTTACAACAATTTCATCTAATCATAAAATATAAGAAGGAAAACATTAATAAGTTGGAAAACATGCTTTCAAGGCCACCCCGTAACACCCATGTTTCCCCCATCCTGTAAACATAATTATATTTTTCTAAAAGAATATGGACATACCTGTTATGATGAAAATATTTATGTTATTAATGTAAAAAGGAAAATTTTGAAAAAATGTTGAAGGGGATTTGCCTACATAGGTTATTATGCCAGGAGAGGGAAACAAAGAGGAAATTTCCCTTGCCAATTTAAAATTCAATAGAAATCCAGATTGCCCATTTTTCTATAATTGTAGTTAATGGAGGAAGTTGGTAGTTGAACTATCATCTTCCAAAAATTATGAAGGGGAATGGGTGTTGTACCAAAACTACCTTGCCTCAGAAGCATATGTAGAAAAGTACCCATCTAGAGGATTCTGGGCTGACCCATGAATTGGGGGATTTGACCCACAAAATATTATTGAAGGAAAGAAAAAAGGGAAATAGAGAGCAGAGAAGAGGGGAGATAGTTAGACGAGTCTGGGAACCATTTTATGAGTATAGAGGAGTGTGAGGAAACTTCTCTGGTTGTTAGAAAATAGAGAGAAGAGAGAATGAACATGAATGGGTCTCGTGACCATTTCTGAAGAGGAAAAGCATGTGAGGCTCTCTAGTTCTGAAGATAACTAAGAAAACAAACTGCTCTGGGTGCAGGAACTGTTGGGTAGTGTTTTCTAATCAAGTTGAGAAACAAAGCTGCAAAGAGTTTGAGTGATTGAGAGAGAAATCACAACATGCTCCCTTGCATGGTGGATAGAAAATTGGGTTACCAAGTTGTTGTGGGAGAAGGAGAGTAACCTTCATCCCTTGTTGTTGCTAAGTAGAAGAAGAACCTCTATCTCATGTAATCATGATCTAGCTAGGGGGTGGATAGTTGATGAATACACCAAGAAAAACTGTGCCTATGGTTGGGTGGAAAATGGAACACCTAGGTTCATTAGTTGCCAACTAATTCCAAGCTTCAGATAAGTGTTTTTCTGAGTTTTGCATTGTCTTGACTGGTTTATTCTATAATATGGATTTCAAGTGCTTGATGTTTGCTGAAACTATAATCCTATTTAAATGATGAAAATTGTGACTCTGATTGTCTAGTTGGCTGGGGAATTTGAAGTAAAGTTTTTCTGGAAATCATGTTTTGTTATTGGCTTTTTGCCTACCCTATATAGAAAAAAGAAAGCTGTTAGTAATGGGTTCTAAATCAAATTTGGAGCATAATTTTCATTGATAATCTATATTGGTTGATATTAACTAATTCTCAAATGTTATTAAAGTCAAGCCACCATAGTCATCCCAAATCAACTTGGTAATTATGAAAGTGCAACTTTTTGTTAGAAACTTGAATGCTGGGCATAGGACTTTGGCCTCTCTGTTGGTCTGAAAAATCTACCAGACTTAGAAATTGAAGGAAGATCATCCCATGTTTGACGATAAGAGAGCAAGCCACAGATTAGAGAATAGACAAAGTGTTTTTACAAACAAACATTAGGAAAGGAATGGAGAATGTACTTTAAATTTCTAAATTTGAAATAAAAGTGAAATCTAGAAATTGATATATTGTGGATAATTGAAACTTTCCTTTGAATTTGGTAAGAAACCAAATTTTACTTGGACTTACAAAGTGAAATTGATGTCCAAAGGGAAAGAATTGGGGATGATGATTAATCCCTAGAAATTAGTAAAGAAATGCTTGTAATTAGGAGATTTGTAAATTTGAGTAAACACAAGGTTTTAGGGAGGATTTTTACTTATGAGGGCATGTAAATACTCTCAAAAATAAGGAAATAAAATAAAAAACATAAATTGCTAAATGAAAATGTGCAAATCTATATTTCTGGGAAAATTTGGAACAAATGGTAAAGTATGGTAATTACCAGTAAATCCCTAATTTACCATTTAAATATTTTGATATTTGAATAATGTCCAAAGCCTTCAGAGTGACGAACGAGGAGGGAGAGTTAGGAGTCCAAAATCCTGGGAAGTATAAGACCCCACCCATATTAAATAACATTAAAATATTCCCTTTCATTATTGGTTGTCGGAAGAACGAGAGGTGCACACAAGTTTCAAGACTAAAGTCTACTCAAAGTTGACCATTCAGAGTGGATGGAAGGGAGTATTTGAATGTGTAGAGAAGTTGTCGGAGTGATGACATGAATGAAAAGAGGGTCCCACATATATTTAATAGTATTATAATGTTATAATATAATAAATGTTTAATATTGCACGTGAAGGAGGATTAATTACCTAAAATAATATATTATATTAAATAATAGCCTGGGTTGGTGTAACATTTAATATATAATAAATGGATGTAAGTTTCAAATCCTTTCAGGTGCTGACCATTTCATAGTGGAATTTGGGGTGTTCGGTGTAACAAATCTAAAGGGCTTGGAGAATGATTCTGAATATGATCCCTTGCATTATTTTAAGGTTATAAAATGATTACTAATGCACGTGAGGGGTTTTGTAATAATATTTAACATTAAATACAATTAATCCCTTTTCTCTTCCAATAAATAAATATTAAATTACGTGAGGGATTACACTGTGAATTCATACACCTTTTTCTTTGATTATTATGTTAATCATGGATTATAAGCATAAGTATATTACGATATAATTTAATATATTAGAACATAATATAATTTATGTTATAATATAATTAATTGGCTTATGAAAATGGTACTCAAAGTAAATTATTGGGTTAAGTAAATATGTGTTACGGGGGTAAATAATTTAACACCCCATATTCTAAAAGGTACTTAGGGGGTTGGCTGCGTTACACACCCACATCCAAGATTACACCTTTGGGAACTCTTATGCACATGGATCCTTTCACCCATGATGCATACAAAGAGGAATACATATGAGATGAGGAGTTTAAAGAGGTGTTTCAACAACTACAAGGCCAATTTTGTGTATAAGATTGTAACAATAAGGTTGATTATCATATTTAGGATGGGTTGCTTTGCAAGCTAGATAAGCTTTGTGTTCTTAAAGATGAAAGATTGCAACTTATAAGAGAAGCTCACACCTCCAAATTTGCAGGGCATTTTGGTGTTAGGAAGACAATTTCGAACTTATAGAGGTATGTGTATTAAAGCCTAGAATGCAAGAAAATATAGCTCACTTTATTTGAGGATGAATTCATTTTCTATACCAACAAACCCAATAATAAGAAGAAAGGTTTATACTATCCCTTACCTGTCACCTACTAGACTATGGGAGAGAATTTTTGTGGATATCATAGGTGATTTCCTAAGAATCAGGAAGGGACATGATTACCTATTTGTTATAGTTGATAGGTTTAGTAAGATGTGCATTCACATTCCTTGTAAACAAACCATCAAGGGATAAGACACAACAAACATGTTCTTTGAAAAGGTTTAGCTGTACTTTGGGCAAGGATTATTTTAGGGGATAAATTCCTCTCATGGGCTAATTTTCCATGGTTTTTCCCCAAAAAAGATTCGCTATTCTAAAAATGATTCGCCCAAATTCTATAGGGTAAAATTATTTTACCTTAAAAATCGCCAAAAATTTATACAAACTATATAAAATCCTTATAAATTTGATTATTTTTACAAAATTATCGCCAAACATTTTATAGTTGGCACATGAAGGATTAGTAATATTCACCAATGTTTCTACATTTTAAAATAGATTTCCATCCTTAAAATCATCCCTGACTTTGGGATACTAAGGAGCATCGTCTCAGATAGATACTGAATTTGTCAATGCCTTTTGGACTACACTTTGGGAGAAGATGGACACCAAGTTGAATATATGCACAACTTTCGATCCATAGATAGATACAATGGGTAGAAAAAATTAGTGAATAAGACATTGGTGCAACTTTTAAAGGGTTACAATCAGTAGCATATGAAGACCTAGAATACAATTTTGTTATATTTAGAACTCTTATAACAGAGAAATCTACATTTCAACCAGTAAGTCCCCTTTTTAAACTTGCTTTGAGTATTTTCCACCTTCACCCTTGGTTATTGTATATGCATAGAAAGGAGCAGTGAGGGAAGACACCATAAGAGAAGAATGAAAGGTTGAAAAATTCATTATTAAGATCAGATTGATCCATTTTCAAGTACATGAGTCATTGAAGAAGTGACAGGAAAAGTACAAGGCCTAACATGATCAACACATAATTGCGAAGACATTCAAGGTGGGAAACATAGTTTGGTTGCATCTAAACAAAGAAAGGCTACATGGCCCTTGTAAGAAGATCAAGAATTTGTAGTAAGCTCTTTTTGAAGTGTTAGAGAAGGTGTATGATAATTCCTACCAACACAGTCTACCCCCATATATGTGAATTTACATAGTAGTGAATGTGGAAAATCTAAAACTCTACGAACCTTCCATGTTGGACCAAGAAACTAACAAGAAATTGTTACCTATCATAGAGGAACAATCACCAGAATGTTAGATAGATTTAGTAGAAGATAAACTTTTGTAGAAGAAGTCTAGAACAACCAAAAAGGGAAAATATAAATTTTGGACAATTGGATTGAAAGGACAACTTCTAGGCAAGGTCAAATTGTACTTCAGGAAGAAAACAAAGGAAAAATTTCCTCACCCTCTTTAGTAAAATACATTGGGGACCAAAATATTACCTAAGTGGGGATGTATGATTTGAAATGGATCATTAAATATTTTTTCATTTATTTTGGTACTTAATGGGTGGAAAAATTGGAACTGTTGGTTTGTAGGGTCCATTTTATGGGTAGGTTTTCCTTAGATGATTTGAGGTCCATAAACTTTCAAAGTTTGTTTAAGGCCTTTAATGATTGTTTTTGGGGTCACAACTTTGTGAACTTAGTTCCTAGCCTCTCAATGGTGTTCAACACATCAAGATATTTTAAAAAACATGAATTTCACATCAATTGGAGTTTGTATGAGGAATTCAAGCCTCATGTAAGTGGACCCATCCTATTGACCATCATGATACCGAATGGATTCCATATTAGCTTCCATTATTCACACATGTGGAGATAGTCATGTCTGGACTTTCAAGAAGATTCTATAAGGTCCAAAACCCTAAATCTAACAGGGATTTAAGGCATACATAAATCTTAACCTTAACCCTAGATAACTACCATGCCATGTTAAATACTAGGTTGATAGGAAAGGAAGGGGATCCATTCTCATTGTATTAAGTATTGTTCCATAAAGAGTGGAGCATTGAGAGAGGTATATTGAAGAAAAATAAAGGAAGTAGAAGATATTGTAGCAACCATACAATCCACAGTGCATGGAAACTCCATAGTGAGTGCATTTTATTTGTCTTTGCATTTCATAATTGAGAAGAAAA
>JASDQU010011087.1:67202-80023 GCA_032191745.1 Picea mariana
TTGAATTTTATCCTTTAAAGTTCCTATGAATACATCAATCAAGTGCTCATCTGGAATATCTTTTACCTTTATATTCAATCTTGGGAAGTTCTCAATGTGCTCAGTAACTGAACCCTTTTGCTTGAGATTTATCAATTGGCTAAAGAAGGTATTGATCCTTGTATCCTCATAGTGTGCTATCATTTCTTCCGTGAAAATTGTCCAAGTGAGGAGTGATTTGCAAGAACAAAGCCATCAATACCATACAAATTGATTGGGTTTTAAATATAAAGAAGCAATTTGTATCTTTTGTGTATGTGGCACATTATGTAGTTCAAAGAATTGCTCCATCTGAAGTATCCATGTGATTGGGTCCTTGCCATCAAACTTCCTCATATCGATCTTAGGAATGTGGTTGGTCTTCAACCCAAAGTTGGATTTTCTCCATTCTTGATTCACCTTCCTTGTGTCCACATCATGAATTTCATGGGATGCATTTTCACTTTCAGGTGTCTTCTCTGTTACAAAATTTTTCAATACTTCTATAGTCTACTCTTTTAAACCATCATTCTTTGCCTCCAACTTAGCTTCCATCTCTTGTTACTATCTTCTTTTGTAAATCATTTATGTCCCTATGTATTTCTTCACCTTCATAAAGAGTCCAAGTACGATTGTCTGGAGGCTTATTTGGTGTAGAATTTCCCTTTTTGGGTGGCATGTTGACCAAGTATCACTTTTGAACCTTGATTTTGAGGTGGTTCTGCTAGACAATCTTTCTTTTGTTGTATCTCCCAAGTTTCGCTCCTTCTGGGTATGAAACTTTCTTTTAAGTAGTTCTCTAATATTTCTTCTCTACAATGCCATAGGTCTGATCAAAATTGGATGTACCAAGTGGAATTTACGGTAACTTCCCCACAACTTGCTGATTTTTTGCCTTTCCAAGAGATCTCACTTGTATAACGTGCCCCACACAACATACTTGATATAAAATTATGAAACTCGTACCATAAATACTACAGAATGCACACTATCCAATGAAACCAGTCTCACTCAATTTGGATACTCTAGGAAGAAGTTATAATGTTTTACCTGGAACACCTTCTTGAGACTAGTCAATAGGACTAGTCAGATACCCTATCTTCCACAGGGTGTATCTACAAATGTAAGATGACCCAGAAGCTGAAATTTTTACCACAAATACCTTACTAATTTCTTTGAATATCCTCTAGAGTTTAGGGTCTGAAATGTTACAAAAAATATTTATAGCGAAAATTCCGCAATGACTCAGTTCAGGATGATTCCAAAACCTTATCTTGCACAGGATGTATCTCCGAAACTATAAGGCCTCTGGAGCTGAAATTTTAACCCAACGTACCTTGATCTGTCTACTAAATATCCTCCAAGATGTTCCTTATTAAACATTGTAGAATAACTAAAATGCCAAGGTGTCTTAGATGTAGCAGCGAAACCCCAAGACCTTGAGCTCTGATACCATATGTTAAGAACCAAATATCAATATAGCATAGAAAAACCTTAGAATAAGTACTCAACTCCTTGAAAAATAGATAATTTCAAATAATAAGCCTCTTCGAGGGGGAAACCTCCTTTTACCCCACATAAATGTTCAAGTACAAGATGATTCCAAATGAAAATGTCTCCTTGGTATATATATGAGACTAGGAGGTATAATTACAACTAATGGAATTAAGCCGACATAAATAAAATAACATTACTAATGTAATATGCCCCAATTAAGGGGTAATGAGCCAATATTAGGGCTTAACAATATTTCTGTAATTTCTGTTTCTGCTTTATGTTCCTTTCCCCCAGTCTGTCTATTTCTTGTAAGGCACTAATGGGTTCTGCTTCAAGATTCACTTACCCATAAATGTATTCTTCTTCTTCTTCTGATTTTTCTTTCTTATTTTATTCACTTTCTTTATCTATAAAATTTGTATCCATGGCCATGAAAATGAGTTATTCATTGTCAATATAAAACATATCCATCACTTTCTTCATACGAGCTACTAACCTCTCTAGAGTAAAGACTCTTCTTCTTAGTATATTTTCCTCTTTTGTGTCTATAATATTTGCTTCTATTGTTAAGTTCTTCTTTGAAATTATTGTCCTCATCATCACTGTCTTCCCTTTTATCATATGAACATTTAGAAACAAATTTCCCTATTCTACCAAAATTAAAACGTATGAAGGGTAGCTTACCTTTGTGTTTTCTAGATCCTCTTTTTAGATTTCTCACAAATAATGCTTCTTCTATATTTGATTCATGGCTAGAACAATCACAAAATTTGGGTCCTTTTGTCTTCTTTGATGCTTTGAAATATTCTTCCTTCTGTGTTGGATTTTCTTTTTCTGTCCTCATCTCATATGCAGTGAGAATCCCATGCAACCCATCCATCATTAGTTTCTACAGATTCATCATCTCTTCAATGGCATAGAACTTGGCATCAAATATTGAGTGGAGAGACTTTAACACCTTTTGCACAATCACTTATTATTCAATCTCCTCACCAAGTCCTCTGATGGTGTTGACAATTTCATCCACTTGAAGAAAATAAGCTGTAACATTTTCTTCGTCTACCATTTTCAAACTCTTGAACTGTCTTCTATGAGTTTGGAGCTTTTCCTTCTTCACCTTTTCATCACCTTCATAGATTTTTTGAAGTTTGTCCGAAATATATTTTGTCTATTTACAATGCATCACCTTGACAAATTCTGATAGACCACTCAATATAACATTCATGGCTTTTACATTATGTTCACTATGCTTCTTCCTGACCACATCTGTTGGTAGGGTTGTTGGTGTTGTATAACCATTCATGATTGATTTCCAAATATTAAACCCAAGATCCATTAGATAATTCTTTATCCTTACAATCTAGAATGCATAGTTTTTTATGTTAAACAATGGACCCTTGTTTGTGAAGAAACCTTCTTGACTATCCATGTGTGCTCTTGATATCTACCTTCCAATGGTTAGACTATTTCTGAAGGAACCTGGATCTGATACCAATTGTTGAGATTATTCTTATACTGAGAGGGGGGGGGTGAATTAATATATGATACTTTTTAGTTTATTTAACCATTCATCAATCTATCATTAGCTGAGAAACAATAATCACATATAAACTCAAATCACAATGCATAGAGTTTAACATGGAAACCCTTGCAGGAGAAAACCACAAAATCTTAAATATTTTTAAATGTCTATAGGCACCAACCTACTATTATAGATATTTTAGTCACCAACCTACTATTACAAATATTGTAGGAACCAACCTACTGGAGACCCCAATCTCCTTGATTTTTCACCAATTCAACAAGATGTAGGCACCAACTTACTGGAGACACCAATCTCCTCAACTGAGCACCAACCCAATATGATATGTGTAGACACCAATCCATGATCTTCATACACAAAATACTTCTAACTTCACTTTCATACTTCATTCCACAGACAACCCTTCAAATCCTATCAAGTCTCATGGCATCATTCCCAGAACATGATCACTAACAACAACATCCATTGACGACAATATCACATCCTTATAGCATACCTTGAGAATATGAAAGACCCAAAGAAAGTCCCTTGGAATTCTCTTGAACACCTCTAGATCCCAAAGAGACACCCCAGTTCCTTTAGCACACCTTAGACTTGATATATTTCTTGGTTGCACTAAAAATTGGAAAATCCATCCTATATTTCTAGTAATTATGTCCCCACTTTCTAGGCAGACCTGAGCCAGCCTCAATTTTATGGCTGGGTTTTCGGACGAAAACAAATATATTTCCTCATTCCTAGGGAGTTAGAGGGACTTCCATATACCATTGGAAATGTACCGAAATAATATTTTCAACCATGTAACATGTGCTCCCATTTGAGTTAGGTATGTAGGTTAAAAATCCCTTCAAATATAGGTATATGAATCGACAAAAAAAATACTTTCAACAATATCCATCTTGGAATCTTTATCTTGGACATCTCTAGGCTCCCCCTGTCTTTGACATCAATGACAACAATATTTCCAATATGTATGTTATTTTCTTAGCTTATTTCATTATAGTTTTAATTTCTTTCAATACTTTGTGTGCTAAGCTATTAATATTAAATCTAGCTCTAAAGTAAAACACGATATAATAAGATATTTCATAATATTGTAAGATTTGTTGCGATGAACTGTTCTAGTGGAATATCCATGGTAGTTTATAGATCAAATTCCCGTGAGCTTCATAGTGAAACAAAGTGTTGGATAAGACCTGAAACCCATTGGCATGAAACAATCTATAAAAGTTGTGAGACAAATAAATTGGAGGATGGAAAACTTGTTCACTTGGAATGCCCAATGTAAACAAATATTAGATCTATTCTAAAAAACTATGTAAATTTTTATAATTTCACAACTTTCTAGCCCATAGAATTAATAAAATGGAACTCAAAATTTTCATTTCCAAGTTATTTGATTATGAAACCAACATGATAAATCAAAATAATGAATTTAATTTTATAGCTTTGATAGATCAAAATTAGTCTCAGTGAATGATGATGTTGATCATAAACATATATCACTTGGAATACCTTGAAGATAACATGGGAATGTGATTTGCACCATTTATGTGTACACTACCTCAAATGACCCTATGACTACCTTAATGTGCCAAATAAAGCCTTTCATGGAAGTTGAACCCTATGGGTACTTTAAGGTGCCAAACAAATCCTTTCATAGGAGTTGAACCTTGGTCAATGGTGAGAAGTTGAACCTTAGTCAATGATGAAAGTGTCAACATTCCTTCTTGAGAACAAAAGGTTGATATATGATCCAAATACATGGTCTAAAATCTTGGTATGCTTTGAGAATATGGGGTTAGAATTTCATCCACATATATGTGCATATGGATAGTGTTATACATACCTCATATTTAGAACCAATGGTACCTCTTAGTTCCCTTATGATTACCTTAAAGTGACAAATAAAATTTGGAACCTTGTTCAATGATGAAAAACTCACATTTCTCACCATTTATCCCAAACCATTTAGGTTTGAGCATGTGGCTACTCACAGTAAAAAAACATTTCTTGAGTTTAACTATAATGACTTTTTTTTCTAATATTTTCACTGAGATAAGTTGAGATTTAATCAATCCTTTGGAATGGAAGATATGATATACATGAGTGTTTATCAAATGCATAAATTAAAATGGGAAAAAATTCATCTATACCTCTAGTTCTTAAAAAAATGAGATGTGTCATGGGCATAGAGGAGGGGGAAATATCTTATAGTTGTAGAAGATATTCCAAGATGCCATAGGATAGGTATATCATAGTGTTGTTTCACATACACATACACCCACACAATAAGTAAAATTGTAAAAAATAACATCCTAACTCTAGTGTTGAAAAAAAAGAGAAAAAAATTTAAAAAATACTATATATCTATTTTAACTCAGATTTAAGCATGGGAGGATTTACATATAAATTGTTGTATTTTTCTCAGTGTTTAATAAATATAAGATTAATATGATGATGATGATGATGATGATTACCATCCAATTGGACCAACTTTGGTTTATCGAAACTATAAACATAAATTGATTACTTTTAATTATCAAGTTGTTTCTATGATCAAATAACTTGGATTCAATGAAATTTCTGAGTTCTTTTATAATTTTATGAGTTAACATGCTATGTAACTCAATTTTATTACAATTGTTCTGAAAGCTAGATTTAATGTCATTGTAGGTTGGGAATTCTAAGAGGAACTAACCTTCATCCTCTACACTCTTTGTCTTACTTGGGGTCGATAATTTCTTTGTAATAATTCAACTTCCTCTTATTCTCAGTGTCTCATCCATTTTCCTTTTAAATTTAGTTTTGATAATGCATGTAATAATATTGATATCTTGGAGGGCGTTCTCTTTCACTATCCCCTAATGGTTTAACCAAGAAACTACATCTCTAGTCCAACCTCTTTTGAACCTTAAGTGACTTGTATTGTGTTTGAAGCATTGATAGGAAGTCCCTCATTTTTTTTTAATGTTAATTAATGTGTACATGAAGTACCTAATCATAACCTTTATTTTGAAGAGCGAAAACCCATCATTTAAAACAAAAATTACACTAATTTATTCTTGATTTTTCTTTATTTATTTATTTTTTATAAAAAAAAATATCCAAATAAATTTTCCCAATATTTAATACAATCAAAATTAAAAAGAAACATATTAATTTACTCTTATTTTTTTTAAATGATACATGAATATTTACCAATCAATTATAAAAATGGATTTCATATCAAAGCATAGTATAATGTGCATGGATTATATGTACATAAAGTACCTTATCATAACCTTCATTTTAAAGGTCAAAAGTCCCTCATCTTAAAACAAGCTACTAATTTATTCTTGATTTTTCTTTTTACCAAAAAAAATCCAAATTTTTTCCCTTAAAATGAAACATGTTAATTTACTCTTATTAGTCCTTGTCGAAGGCATAGAGGGACTATAGTGATCGATAATTCATTGAATTTATATTAGTTTGTCGTTTGACTACAAATTTTTGGATAATCTCTATTGTTCGAACTAGAGAACTAAAAACATTATTTTTTATATAATAAAAAAAACCTTATATGTCATTATCTCATTGGATAATAGTTTTGAGGTCTTATTGCCAATTTCAATATTCCCAATGTTTTATATGTTAGCATATCCAAAGTTTTTGATCATCTACGGTCTTTTTGAATTTTTACTATTTTTATTGAAATGTTTAGATATCCAAAGTTTTGAGCATGGAGAGTCGGTTTTTTATTAGTTGACTTCATATTACTTTGTCCTTTGACTAAATGTTTTTTGCATAGTCTCCATTGTTTGAACTATTGTTATTATTTTTTATTATTACGTACTTAAAGAGACATTTTCATTATTACGTACGTAAACGGGCCTTCCACACTGCATTCTTTCTTAAATATTTACACAGCACGAGGCCCTTAGACAGTTCTGACAACCTTAAGTGTTTACCTAACATGCCTCATAACCTTAAATTTTTACTCAACACGCGTGTTACAATACAATTTCCTCTGATTTTTGGATACAGTCTTGTCTATAATGAATTTGGGAAATATTGTTCTTCACTAGCATTACTGGTTCACTGGTTGATGCTTGCTCATTGGTTCACTGGATGCTACTTATTGTTGTTTGATTCAAATTTGCAAAGTTGAGGTCCTATAACTACAGTTGGACCTCTTGGTTCTTGTTCATTGGTTTGGTGTTTGTTGCTTGATCTTGTTTGCTTCAACTTTGCAAGGTTGGGGTCCTACATCCGGAGTTGGACCTATTGTTGAAATTTTCACGGTTGGGGTTCTGCCTCCGTGATTGGAAATTCTCTTTTGTCATTCCTCGTTCACGGGTAAGCTTCAGTGTCATGGTTTCATTCCTATTCCTTATTTGCTGTTTACTATTTGTATTTTGCAAGTAAGAATTTTCAATACTAGGAATGCCTGAGTCAAAATCCTCTTGCAGAACATATTTCTGTGTGACTACTATGAGTAGAGAAACATGAGTGTGATGTTGTATTGTTCTTGTTCTTGAACGCCAATGTTCGACACAGAACTCACCTCTGTCACAGCCATAGTGACATATACAAAAGGAAATCAAATTTTCTCCTCATATTTTCTGGTCTTGAAAACCATACGTTTGGTGCATTTTTCCTAGCATGTTCCCTTCCAAAATGTGTTGTTCCCCTTTGAATGTCAATGCTGGACACAAAACCCACATCTGTTGCAGCCAAAGTGGCATATAAAAAAGGAAATCGAACATTCTCCTCATATTTTATGTTCTTGAAAACCATACGTTTGGTGCATTTTTTTTTCAGGATGTTCCCTTCCAATAACATATGCCCACTTCCATGTCCTGGACACCGTACCATAGCTCTTTGGAAAATAAAAATGCAATGGGGTTTACACAATGAATTCAGAGTTGTCATTGCGGAGCAAGCATCTATCAGGACCTTGCCATCCTTTCTTTCCAGGTTGTGACAGGGCATGCTTTTATTCTCTGGATCAAAAACCACGTTTAACTGTTGGTTTTATGATGTCCTTTGTGTCTTGCAAAGCATCTTCCATCACCATTTTCATATATGAATCTCCTCTTGTAGAAATGGTTCTTTGTAATATGAATGGACAGTTCACTGATCTATATCAGATTGGATTTCATGTTGTAAGATAATTGAAACATATTAGAATATCTTCTTCGTCTTGTAAGATAATTTAAACCTTAAGGAGTTGTGCTGTGTGCTGATCTCGTTCATGTGGTAAAAGTCCGTAATGCCTAGTTCTTTCACTTTTGTTTATCCGATAGATCATCTATATGGGTTTTCTTAGTGGAGGGCGTCAAGAAGTCATTTCAAATTTGTTTTGGTGTTGATTTGTGAAGAGTGGGATGAAAATAAATGGTGAATAGGACTGTAAAACTATATACAATGTCTACCGAAACGCTTATAGGATGCACGCGTAGAATAAGTTAAAAAATGATATGCCTTAAATACTCGGTCTTTGGGTTGAGCAAATTTATAGTGTTATTTCATTTGCGTTGTCTCTTCTGTTTAGTTCACTGTTCACTATAACTTTGTTTGTTTTTCATATGCTATAGTGACCACGGGGCATTGAATTTTCCACGAACAAGGTTGAAGGATACATAGTGGAATTGGTATGCAGTTTTAGACTTATAGTTTTCATTTTTCATTTTTCTCCTATTTGCATATTATCTAAATATAGCTAAGAAACACCTTGAAAATCACAACTTAAGAGATGAAGAAAGTAATAGATGTTGAGTGCTATGAAATATATATAGACTCCATTGTACATGACAACATTGACCAGGTATTGCATAGCATTGGGATTTTTAGATTAGATGCATTCTCATATACCGTGGGAGGTTGCCTCTTCAATGCATTTCAAGTTCTATTACAATTCCATTATTCCTCGATTGACCTGTGCAATAGATTGATAGATCATTTCTTGGCCTATTTAGAAAATGGTGAAGTTGAGGCATTAGAGTCGTATCAATACGAATTGGAATATGTTTTTCTTTGCCAGTTGCATGGAATATATGATGTCACTACATATTTTTCAAAGATGCAGTTGTCTGCATCTGCAACTTTGCCTGCACATGAGAGGGGACTTTGGGGAGATACATTTTGTATATGATGGCTGTCCAAGTGGCTGAATATATCAATTGGAATATGGTCATTGACAAGAAAAACAAGATATATACTATTCAACAAAACTGCATCTAGGGATCCATATTGCATCTTGTTCCATGATGCCAATCATGTTAGTGGTCATTATGAAACACTACTCTATATAAAATTATCCATATGAAATCTTGGAGGACCTCATATTTACTTGTCCCTCATTTGCAAAGACCTTCAATCACATTGGAAACGAATTATGCATCATATACACTCCCATGGATTGCACATAGTGACAACTATTGCATCTAGTTTTGGAGATAGTTTGTTCAATGAAATTTGCTATTTGGTAGCAACAGAGTTCGATGTGCACTCGCTATGCCTTCACACTATGCAATCCTTTTGCAATGCAATTATAGGTGGCAGTCAACATTTTTTTAACTGCTTGCATCAACACCTTTTACCATATCTCCTAGAAAGTATGCCGATAATTGGAAGTTGGCAACAATACCTTGTAAACATGGAAATGCTATATAAGAAAGGAAATGTAGAGGGTGGAAGATTCTATTTGCAATGCCTATCTATCATATTCAGAGTAAATATCTAGGTCTGGTCGGCCCTGTCGGATGGTACTATCCATTCCTACTGTATTGATTCAAACTACAATCAAACAATTGACATCATGCCGTTGAAAACATATACGCCACACATCCATTATCAACCTTTGATTAGAAATACTACCAGTTCAGGATCCAGTGTCCATGCCACCCAAATCGCATCGAATCTGCATAAGCATCGCATGCTATTTAATCAGAATGAAACTCATCCCAGTTTTCATGAGGTCATACAAAGCTTAAATAAAAAAACATAGACT
Source organism: Picea mariana (assembly GCA_032191745.1). NCBI lineage: Eukaryota > Viridiplantae > Streptophyta > Pinopsida > Pinales > Pinaceae > Picea > Picea mariana. The sequence continues at coordinate 77,255 of JASDQU010011087.1, forward strand.
AACTTATCACAAATTGAAAAAGATCATACATGAGAGAAAAAAATACATTGGTACACTTCCTTCTAGACAGAAAATCAAATATCACAACCTAAAAAAAATTGTTCATGTACAACACAATCTCATTTTCGCACTTTCTGTTGAACACAAACATTACATGTCCAATGACAAAGAAAATCACTGTTTGCAACATTAATATGGTGAGGATATAATGCTTATAAGAAATTTTGATTCCACCTCCAACATGGCTTATCAACAAGTGAAACTAGTTTCCAGTGGAAACCATAAGTTAACCTACCACATGTTGAAAAAACAGATGCGTGAGAGAAACATGTGCAGCCACATATCCCACAATGGTCATGGTACTGACCGAGAGGAAAAAATCACATATCAGGCCTAGAGCCAACACCATGCACTGCTAGTAATAAAAACCAACAAACACTTACTACACATGCTTGTCTAGGGAAGAGAGATGCAAAACATATATATATGAAACAACTTAAATACACTCCTTCCATTGCATGTGCGATTTGCAATCAATTGAATTTTGCAAAAAACACTAAGCATTTCACCCCTGACTTGCAAGAAAAATACCATGGCTTGACACTAAATGATAGACCATTTTCCAGTGAAAATATTTGTCTTCCATGCAAATGATCACTTGAAAATGGAAAATTGCTGCACTTTGCAACGCCTGATCAAATAAGATGTAATACACCACTACCAAATGTAAGTACACTTATAGAACTTGAAGAGAAACTTGTGTATCTGCGAATTTCATTTTCACAAATCAAACCCTGGGGCTATAACCAACCCTGAATGGGCTTAACATGATCAATTATTAATGTGCCTATCCAACTAGATGTTGTACAAAAAGCCTTGCCACAATTCATTAGCGATACAATGACAATTGATGTAGCTCTCAAAATATGTTTGCAATATAAGAATGCATACTAGGAAGGTAAAGTGCATGTGCATGTTGTCATGAAATAATTAAAAGAATTATGTTCCAGGGCCCTGTACAAAGCACAAAACATCTGTATAAATGATAGATGGAACAATGTTCTTGAATAAGGGGATGATAAATATGCACAAAATTTCGAAACTGCTAATGAATTTGATACAAGTGATGAATTAGAGTATGAAAGACCTACTGAAACATTAATACATGGATTCATTGACTCACAACATATTTGTGACTTGCAAGACAAGCTTGTCGAAATTGCACATGCTGAAGGGAAATGTCCACTTGGAATATTCAAGGACAAATTTGCCGAGGAAATGAACTTCCCAACACTGTTCTATGGAGATCCACTCCCAATGACATCATAGAATGATTCAACTACCAAAAAATAGTTCGATGAGAACTGTTACATTCAAGCGGTGACTTCTCCTGTCACATAACAAATTTGTTTTTCAAAAAAATGCGCATAATAATTGAGAAAGTTCTCTCTTTCATGTGGGTGTGAATAAGAAAAGTCCATCTACAAGGAAGAAAGTTATTGGCCAAAGATGTCAAGTACAAAGCAAACCTAGAAAAAACCCTAAAATCTGATATTGGATACATAGATTTAAAAAACATTCGTATCTCTCCTGACTATTTGCAACAAAACAAGAAAAATATTTTTGCAATGATACGACAATTGGGACTGCCAACATTTTTCATCACATTTACAAGTGCAGAGCATTGTTGGGATCCGTTGGTGGCTATGATGTCTGCATTGTATAGGAACAGGAAAAGGAAAAAACAAACTGATACATTGGAAAATGATGACATTGACTACCTCATAATAAAATACCCAATGAAATGTACTCGCTACTATAGGCATATAATAAATGCTTTGAGGCAATTGATATGCCATGATGAAACGTTCTACGTAAAAATATCGGACTACTATTTTGTGATTGAATTCCAAAATAGAAGGAGTGAGCATGACCATGCACTGTTGTGGATAGAGGGTGCACCGGTCTATGGAAATGACAACAACTCACATATTGAGTAGTTTGTGGAAAAATACATAACATGCAACATAGATCATTTGGATCCAGAACTTGCCAAAGTTCATAGACATTATCATACAAGAAACTCTAAAAAACGAAAAAATTCACATTGCAGATACAACTTCCCTGTGCCACCAATGAGAACAACAAGAATCATAGAGCCAATTAGTTTAGAGGACAATGTTCTCATTGAGAAATCTAAATCTTTGTTCGCATTTCTAGAACAACGAGACTTTGATGACTTAATGAGATTCGAATACTTCTTGGAAGAGATAAATCTAACAGAATATGAGTACATCCAAGCCATACAATCTACACTTAAACAACCAACAATTTTCCTTAAACTAAAACTTTCCCATATTTGGAACAACAATTTCTCCAAGGACATGCCATTTATGTGGAATGCAAATACAGATGCACAGTATGTCCTCAATGCATATGTTGCAACATCATATTGTACCTTGTATATGACGAAGGTCGACAAATCTATGACAAGTGCATTCAAAAGAATACACAAAGAACATGAAAGAAGTCATATTGATGCTATGCAAATGATACCTACGCTTGGAAATAAATTACTTAATCTTCAACAAATTTCTGCTCAACAAGCAGTCCACATTGCACTTGTTGGATCATGTTGTCATTGATGCCAATGGTTTGATTGATTGATGTCATTGATTGATGTCAAGTGATTGATTGATGTCAAAGGATTGATTGACTGATGATTTATGTAATATAATATGTATTGTCCTTGATGAGAATGCATAGATG
>JASDQU010011087.1:80107-106905 GCA_032191745.1 Picea mariana
AAATATTTATAAATGTCTATAGGCACCAACCTACTATTACAGAGATTTTAGGCACCAACCTACTATTACAAATATTGTAGGAACCAACCTACTGGAGACACCAATCTCCTTAGTTTTTCACCAATTCAACAAGATGTAGGCACCAACTTACTAGAGACACCAATCTCCTCAACTGAGCACCAACTCAATATGATATGTGTAGACACCAATCCACGATCTTCATACACAAAATACTTCTAACTTCACTTTCATGCTTCATTCCACAGAAAACCCTTCAAATCCTATCAAGCCTCATGGCATCATTCCCAGAACATGATCACTAACAACAACATTCATTGATGACAACATCCATTGACGACAACATCCACTGACGACAATATCACATCCTTATAACATACCTTGAGAATACGAAAGACCTAAAGAAAGTCCCTTGGAATTCTCTTGAACACCTCTAGATCCCAAAGAGACACCCCAGTTCCTTTAGCACACCTTAGACTTGATATCTTTCTTGGTTTCACTAAAAATTGGAAAATCCATCCTATATTTATAGTAATTATGTCCCCACTTTCTAGGCGGACCTAAGCCGGCCTCAATTTTATGGCTGGGTTGTCGGACGAAAACCAGTATATTTCCTCATTCTTAGGGAGTTAGAGGGACTTCCATATACCATTGGAAATGTATCGAAATAATATTTTCAACCATGTAACATGTGCTCCCATTTGAGTTAGGTATGTAGGTTAAAAATCCCTTCAAATATAGGTATCTGAATCGATAAAAAATAATACTTTCAACAATATCCATCTTGGAATCTTTATCTTGGACATCTGTAGGCTCCCCCTATCTTTGAAATCAATGACAACAATATTTCCAATATGTATGTTATTTTCTTAGCTTATTTTCTTATAGTTTTAATTTCTTTCAATACTTTGTGTGCTAAGCTAGTAATATTAAATCTAGCTCTAAAGTAAAACACGATATAATAAGATATTTCATAATATTGTAAGATTTGTTGCATTGAACTATTCTAGTGGAATATCCATAGTAGTTTATAGATCAAATTCCCATGAGCTTCATAGTGAAACAAGGTGTTGGATAAGACCTGAAACCCATTGGCATGAAACAATCTGTAAAATTTGTGAGACAAATAAATTGGAGGATGAAAAACTTGTTCACTTGGAACACCCAATGTAAACAAATATTAGATCTATTCTAAAAAAGTATGTAAATTTTTATAATTTCACAACTTTCTAGCCCATAGAATTAATAAAATGGAACTCAAAATTTTAATTTCCAAGTTATTTGATTATGAAACCAACATGATAAATCAAAATAATGAATTTAATTTTATAGCTTTGATAGATCAAAATTAGTCTCACTGAATGATGATGTTGATCATCAACATATATCACTTGGAATACCTTGAAGATAATATGGGAATGTGATTTGCACCATTTATGTGTACACTATGTCAAATGACCCTATGACTACCTTAATGTGCCAAATAAAGCCTTTCATGGATGTTGAACCCTATGACTACTTTAAGGTGCCAAACAAATCCTTTCATAGGATTTGAACCTTGGTCAATGGTGAGAAGTTGAACCTTAGTCAATGATGAAAGTGTCAACATTCCTTCTTGAGAACAAAAGGTTGATATATGATCCAAATACATGGTCTAAAATCTTGGTATGCTTTGAGAATATGGGGTTAGGATTTCGTCCACATATATGTGCATATGAATAGTGTTATGCATACCTCATATTTAGAACCAATGGTACCTCTTAGTTCCCTTATGATTACCTTAAAGTGACAAATAAAATTTGGAACCTTTTTCAATGATGAAAAACTCACATTCCTCACCATTTATCCCAAACCATTTAGGTTTGAGCATGTGACTACTCACAGTAAAAAAACATTTCTTGAGTTGAACTATAATGACTTTTTTTTCTAATATTTTCATTTAGATAAGTTGAGATTTAATCAATACTTTGGAATGGAAGATATGATATACATGAGTGTTTATCAAATGCATAAATTAAAATGGGAAAAAATTCATATATACCTCTAGTTCTTAAAAAAATGAGATGTGTCATGGGCATAGAGGAGGGGGAAATATCTTATAGTTGTAGAAGATATTCCAAGATGCCATAGGATAGGTATATCATAGTGTTGTTTCACATACACATACACCCACACAACAAGTAAAATTGTAACAAATAACATCCTAACTCTAGTGTTGAAAAAAAAGAGAAAATAATTTAAAAAATACTATATATCTATTTTAACTCAGATTTAAGCATGGGAGGATTTGCATATAAATTGTTGTATTTTTCTCAGTGTTTAATAAATATAATATTAATATGATGATGATGATGATGATTACCATCCAATTGGACCAACTTTGGTTTATCGAAACTATAAACATAAATTGATTACTTTTAATTGTCAAGTTGTTTCTATGATCAAATAACTTGGATTCAATGAAATTTCTGAGTTCTTTTATAATTTTATGAGTTAACATGCTATGTAACTCAGTTTTATTACAATTGTTCTGAAATCTAGATTTAATGTCTTTGTAGGTTGGGAATTCTAAGAGGAACTAACCTTCATCCTTTACACTCTTTGTCTTACTTGGGGTCGATAATTTCTTTGTAATAATTCAACTTCCTCTTATTCTCAGTGTCGCATCCACGTTTTCCTTTTAAATTTAGTTTTGATAATGCTTGTATTAATATTGATATCTTGGAGGGTGTTCTCTTTCACTATCCCCTAATGGTTTAAGCAAGAAACTACATCTCTAGTCCAACCTCTTTTGAACCTTAAGTGACTTGTATTGTGTTTGAAGCATTGATAGGAAGTCTCTCATTTTTTTTAATGTTAATTAATGTGTACATGAAGTACCTAATCATAACCTTTATTTTAAAGAGAGAAAACTCATCATTTAAAATAAAAGTTACACTAATTTATTCTTGATTTTTCTTTCTTTATTTATTTTTTATAAAAAAAAATATCCAAATAAATTTTCCCAATATTTAATACATTCAAAATTAAAAAGAAACATATTAATTTACTCTTATTTTTTTTAAATGATACATGAATATTTACCAATCAATTATAAAAATGGATTTCATATCAAAGCATAGTATAATGTGCATGGATTATATGTACATAAAGTACCTTATCATAACCTTCATTTTAAAGGTCAAAAGCCCCTCATCTTAAAAAAAAAAAAGCTACTAATTTATTCTTGATTTTTCTTTTTACCAAAAAAAATTCCAATTTTTTTCCCTTAAAATGAAACATGTTAATTTACTCTTATTAGTCCCTGTCGAAGGTGTAGAGGGACTATAGTGATAGATAATTCGTTGACTTCATATTAGTTTGTCGTTTGACTACAAATTTTTGCATAATCTCTATTGTTCGAACTAGAGAACTAAAAACATTATTTTTTATATAATAAAAAAAACCTTATATGTCATTATCTCATTGGATAATAGATTTGAGGTCTTATTGCCAACTTCGATATTCCCAATGTTTTATATGTTAGCATATCCAAAGTTTTTGATCATCTACGATCTTTTTGGATTTTTACTATTTTTATTGAAATGTTTAGATATCCAAAATTTTGAGCATGGAGAGTCAGTTTTTTATTAGTTGACTTCATATTACTTTGTCCTTTGACTAAATGTTTTTTGCATAGTCTCCATTGTTTGAACTATTATTATTATTATTTTTTGTTATTATTACGTACTTAAAGAGGCATTTTCATTATTACGTACATAAATAGGCCTTCCACACTGCATTCTTTCCTAAATATTTACACAACGCGAGGCCCTTAGATGGTTCTGACAGCCTTAAGTGTTTACCTAACATGCCTCATAACCTTAAATTTTTACTCAACACGCGTGTTACAACACAATTTCCTCCGATTTTTGGATATAGTCTTGTCTATAGTGAATTTGGGAAATATTGTTCTTCACCAACATTACTGGTTCACTGGTTGATGCTTGCTCGTTGGTTCACTGGATGCTACTTATTGTTGTTTGATTCAACTTTGTAAAGTTGAGGTCCTGTAGCTGCAGTTGGACCTCTTGGTTCTCGTTCATTGGTTTTTTGTTTGTTGCTTGATCTTGTTTGCTTCAACTTTGCAAGGTTGGGGTCCTACATCCAGAGTTGGACCTGTTGTTGAAGTTTTCACAGTTGGGGTTCTGCCTCCGCGATTGGAAATTCTCTTTTGTTGTTCCTCGTTCACGAGTAAGTTTCAGTGTCATGGTTTCATTCCTATTCCTTATTTGTTGTTTACTATTTGCAGTTTGCAAGTAAGAATTTTCAATACTAGGAATGCCTGAGTCAAAATCCTCTTGTAGAACATATTTGTGTGTGACTACTATGAGTAGAGAAACATGAGTGTGATGTTGTCTTGTTCTTGTTCTTGAACGTCAATGTTCGACACATAACTCACCTCTGTCGCAACCATAGTGACATATAAAAAAGGAAATTGATTTTTCTCCTCATATTTTCTAGTCTTGAAAACCATACGTTTGGTGCATTTTTCCTAGCATGTTCCCTTCCAAAACATGTTTTCCCCCTTTGAATGTCAATACTGGACACAAAACCCACATCTGTTGCAGCCATAGTGACATATAAAAAAGGAAATCAAATATTCTCCTCATATTTTCTGTTCTTGAAAACCATACGTTTGGTGCATTTTTTTTCAGGTTGTTCCCTTCCAATAACATATGCCCACTTCCATGTCCTGGACATCGTACCATAGCTCTTTGGAAAATAAAAGTGCAAAGGGGTTTACAAAATGAATTCAGAGTTTTCATTGCGGAGCAAGCATCTATCAGGACCTTGCCATCCTTTCTTTCCAGGTTGTGACAGGGCATGCTTTTATTCTCTGGATCAAAAACCACGTTTAACTGTTGGTTTTATGATGTCCTTTGTGTCTTGCAAAGAATCTTCCATCACCATTTTCAGATATGAATCTCCTCTTGTAGAAATGGTTCTTTGTAATCTGAATGGACGATTCACTGATCTATATCAGATTGGATTTCATGTTGTAAGATAATTGAAACATATTAGAATATCTTTTTCGTCTTGTAACATAATTTAAACCTTAAGAAGTTGTGTTGTGTGCTGATCCTGTTCACATGGTAAAAGCCTGTAATGCCTAGTTCTCCCACTTTTGTTTATTCGACAGATCATCTATATGGGTTTTCTCAGTGGAGGGCATCAAGAAGTCGTTTCAGATTTGTTTTGGTGTTGATTTGTGAAGAGTAGGGATGAAAATAAATGGTGAATAGGACCGTAAAACTATATACAATGTCTACTGAAACGCTTATAGGATGCACACGTAGAATAAGTTAAAAAATGATATGCCTTAAATACTCGGTCTTTGTGTTGAGCAAATTTATAGTGTTATTTCATTTGTGTTGTCTCTTCTATTTGGTTCACTGTTCACTATAAATTTGTTTGTTTTTCATATGCTATAGTGACCATGGGGCATTGAATTTTCCAGGAAGAAGGTTGAAGGATACATAGTGGAATTGGTATGCAGTTCCAGACTTATAGTTTTCATTTTTCTTTTTTCTACTATTTGCATATTATCTAAATATAGCTAAGAAACACCTTGAAAATCACAACTTAAAAGATGAAGCAAGTAATAGATGTTGAGTTCTATGCAATATATATAGACTCTATTGTACATGACAACATCGACCAGGTATTGCATAGCATTGGGATTTTTAGATTAGATGCATTCTTGTATACCGTGGGAGGTTGCCTCTTCGATGCATTTCAAGTTCTATTACAATTCCGTTATTCCTCAACTGACCTGCGCAATAGATTGATAGATCATTTCTTGGCCTGTTTAGAAAATGGCGAAGTTGAGGCATTAGAGTCATATCAATACAAATTGGAATATGATTTTCTTTGTCAGTTGCATAGAATATATGATGTCACTACATATTTTTTAAAGATGCGGTTGTCTGCATTTGCAACTCTGCCTGCACATGAGAGGGGACTTTGGGGAGATACATTTTGTATACGATGGCTGTCCAAGTGGTTGAATATATCAATTGGAATATGGTCATTGACAAGAAAAACAAGATATCTACTATTCAACAAAACTGCATCTAGGGATCCATATTGCATCTTGTTCCATGATGCCAATCCTATTAGTGGTCATTATGAAACACTACTCTATAGAAAATTATCCATATGAAATCTTGGAGGACCTCATATTTACTTGTCCCTCATTTGCAAAGACCTTCAATCACATTGTAAACGAATTATGCATCATATACACTCCCATGGATTGCACATAGTGACAACTATTGCATCTAGTTTTGGAGATAGTTTGTTCAATGCAATTTGCTATTTGGTAGCAATCGAGTTCGATGTGCACTCGCTACGCCTTCACACTATGCAATCCTTTTGCAATGCAATTATAGGTGGCAGTCAACATGCTTTTAACTGCTTGCATCAACACCTTTTACCATATCTCCTAGAAAGTATGCCAACAATTGGAAGTTGGCAACAATACCTTGTAAACATGGAAATTCCATATAAGAAAGGAAATGTAGAGGGTGGAAGATTCTATTTGCAATGGCTATCTATCATATTCAGAGTAAATATCCAGGTCTGGTCGGCCCTGTCGGATGGTACTATCCATTCCTACTGTATTGATTCAAACCACAATTGAAAAATTCATGTCATTGAAAACATATATGCCACTCATCCATTATCAACCTTTGATAAGAAATACTACTAGTTCAGGATCCAGTGTCCATGCCACCCAAATCACATCGAATCTGCATAAGCGTCGCATGCTATTTAATCAGAATGAAACTCATCCCAGTTGTCATGAGGTCATACAAAGCTTAAATAAAAAACGTAGACTAACTTATCACAACTTGAAAAAGGTCATACATGAGAGAAAAAAATACATTGGTACGCTTCCTTCGAGACAGAAAATCACATGTCACAACCTAAAAAAAATTGTTCATGCACAACACAATCACATTTTCGCACTTTCTGTTGAACACTAACATTACATGTCCAATGACAAAGAAAATCAATGTTTGCACCATCGAGATGGTGAGGATGCAATGCTTGTAAGAAATTTTGATTCCACCTCCAACATGGCTTATCAACAAGTGAAACTAGTTTCCAGTGGAAACCATAAGTTAACTTACCACATGTTGAAAAAATAGATGCATGAGAGAAACATGTGCAACCACATATACCACAATGGTCATGGTACTGATTGAGAGGAAAAAATCATATATCGTGGCCTAGAGCCAACACCATGCACTGCTAGTAATAAAAACCAACAAACACTTACTATGCATGCTTGTCTAGGGAAGAGAGATGCAAAACATATCTATATGAAACAAATTAAAGACACCCCTTCCATTGCATGTGCGATTTGCAATCAATTGAATTTCGCAAAAAACACTAAGTATTTCACCCCTGACTTGCAAGCAAAATACCTCGGCTTGACACTAAATGATAGACCATTTTCCAGTGGAAATATTTGTCTTCCACGCAAACGATCACTTGAAAATGGAAAATTGTCGCACTTTGCAACGCCTTACCAAATAAGATGTAATACACCACTACCAAATGTAAGTACACTTACAGGACTTGAAGAGAGACTTGTGTCTCTGCAAATTGTATTTGCACAAATAAGACCCTGGGGCTATAACCGACCTCGAATGGGCTTAACATGATCAATTATTAATGTGCTTGTCCAACTAGATGTTGTACAAAAAGCCTTGCCACAATTCATTAGTGATACAATGACAATTGATGTATCTCTCAAAATATGTTTGCAATACAAGAATGCATACCAGGCAGGTAAAGTGCATGTGCATGTTGTCATGAAATAATTAAAAGAATTATGTTCCAGGGCCCTGTACAAAGCACAAAACATCTGTATAAATGATAATTGGAAGAATGTTCTTGAATAATGGGATGATAAATATGCACAAAATTTCAAAACTGCTAATGAATTTGATACAAGCGATGAATCAGAGAATGAAAGACCTGTTGAAACATTGATACATGGATTCATTGACTCACAACACATTCGTGACTTGCAAGACAAGCTTGTCGAAATTGCACATGCTGAAGGGAAATGTCCACTTGGAATATTCAAGGAAAGATTTGCTGAGGAAATGAAATTCCCAACACTGTTCTATGGAGATCCATGTCTCAATGACATCACAGAACGATTCAGCTACCAAAAAATAGTTCGATAGGATCTGTTACATTCAAGCGGTGACTTCTCCTGTCATATAACAAATTTATTTTTCAAAACAATGCGCATAATAATTGAGAAAGTTCTCTTTTTCATGTGGGTGTGAATAAGAAAAGGCCAGCTACAAGGAAGAAAGTTATTGGCCAAAGATGTCAAGTACAAAGAAAACCTAGAAAAAACCCTAAAATCTGATATTGGATACATAGATTTCAAAAACATTCGCATCTCTTCTGACTATTTGCAACAAAACAAGAAAAATATTTTTGCAATGATACGACAATTGGGACCGCCAACATTTTTCATCACATTTACAAGTGCAGAGAATCGTTGGGATCCGTTGGTGGCTACAATGTCTACATTGTATAGGAACAGGAAAAGGAAAAAAAAAACCGATACATTGGAAAATGATGACATTGACTACCTCATAATAAAATACCCAATGAAATGTACTCGTTACTATAGGCATATAATAAATACTTTGAGGCAATTGATATGCCATGATGAAACATTCTACGTAAAAATATCAGACTACTAATTTGTGATTGAATTCCAAAATAGAGGGAGTGAGCATGACCATGCACTATTGTGGATAGAGGGTGCACTGGTCTATGGAAATGACAACAACTCACATATTGAGCAGTTTGTGGAAAAATACATAACATGCAACACAGATCATTTGGATCCAGAACTTGCCAAAGTTCATAAACATGATCATATAAGAAGCTCTAAAAAATGAAAAAAATCACATTGCAGATACAACTTCCCTGTGCCACCAATGAGAACAACAAGAATCATAGAGCCAATTAGTTTAGAGGACAATGTTCTCATTGAGAAATCTAAATCTTTGTTCGCATTTCTAGAACAACAAGACTTTGATGACTTAATGAGCTTCAAAGACTTCTTAGCAGAGCTAAATCTAATAGAATATGAGTACATCCAAGCCATACAATCTACACTTAAACAACCAACAATTTTCCTTAAACGAAAACTTTCCCATATTTGGAACAACAATTTCTCCAAAGACATGCCATTTATGTGGAATGAAAATACAGATGCACAGTATGTCCTCAATGCATATGTTGCAACATCATATTGTACCTCGTATATGACAAAGGTCGACAAATCTATGACAAGTGCATTCAGAAGAATACACAAAGAACATGAAAGAAGTCATATTGATGCTATGCAAATGATATGTACACTTGTAAATACATTACTTAATCTTCAACAAATTTCTGCTCAACAAGCAGTCCACATTGCACTTTCCCTGCCCCTCAACTGTAGTTCAAGGAAATGTGTCTTCATAAACACATCTCCACTTGAGAACCACACATTTGTGCTTAAACCACCGTCTTTGCTAGAACAAGATCCTGATAATTCAAAGGATGTATTATGTCGCTCTATTATTGATTATTACCTTCAACGTCCATCTCTTATTAAGCATATCTTCTTAGCAGAGTTCATATCGCATTACAAAAAAAATGGTGCACCCATATCGAAAAGAAAAAAATACTCTGTAATACGCTTTGTCAAATACAACAAACATACTGACTATGAAAACTATTGTAGAGAAAAACTACTGTTGTACGTTCTGTTTGATCAAAATGAAAACACATTAAAACATAACTTCCCTACATGGGAAGCTATGTATATTGCTTATGAGACTACAATACAAACCAATGAATCTAGATTTACATACAATGTTAATCCAACATGGGCTGATTTAGAAAGTGTAGTTCATGAACTAGAAAACGCTGACAATGTTGATGAGACGTTCACAAACTGTAAAACAACTATAAGTCTCTGTGAGTTCTATGAATTGCAAGCAGATTTGCCTCATCCCCGAGCAACCGTCATTGAAAAACGTATCAATCTTGGCTTTTCAAGTCACAAAACATCATTTCTTTATTGAAAATAATGAATACTACAGAGTCAGACGTCTGTTGAATCGAGAGAAGCAAGCAATTCTAAAGGACATTGCAATAAAAAAATGATTAAACATGCACACTCCTGTGCACTTGTTCCTTACAGGAGGGGTAGGAACAAGTAAGACATTCACAACAAAAGCACTATTCCAAATGCTTATACGAATATATGATTTAAGCAATTCCTCTGACCCTATGAGACCAAAGGGGTTAATAGTTGCATACACAGGAAAATATGCATATAATGCAGGTGGAACAACAGTCCACTTTGCATTTTTTATGCCTTTTAACAAGTCACAATTTCTTCCAATCAACAAGGAAATGTTAGATACCTTGTCTAAGCTTTACGATGAACTACAAATTGTCTTCATAGATGAGGCATATTTGATTTAAAGTCGCTTCTTGTATTCCATTGACAACTGATTGAGAAACATAAAACATGTGCACACCAAATACTTTGGGAACATTGACATGATATTATGTGGGGATCTTTACCAGGCGCAACCCGTCCAAGATTCTTTGATATTTGAACAACCTACGGTTAATATGAAAACAATGACACATGAATTCTGGAAAGACAATATAAAATGCTTTGGATTACATACTATAATGCTCCAGACAGATGAAACATTTATTTCAACTCTGAATAGAATGCGGACAAACAACCAAACACATGATGACTTAACATATATCAATTCAAAGTGCATGCGACCTGCACCAACATACCCAACCTTCCCTTACATGTTCTACACGAATAGGGATGTTGCAATGCATAATAGGTACATGCTATCGCTCATGCCTGGTGATGATATCATCATCAATTCAATTTACCTCGAAGAAGACAACCATGGAAATGTACCACATCATGAACACACAACCACTTTGACTTTCCAACTTGTCCTAAAATTAGACATTATAGTTGAAATATATGCCTGCAACTATGATTCACAGGATGACGTGGTAAATGGTGCAGATGGAATACTCAAAGAATACACCAAAACATAAAAAGCTGATGTCCTCTGGATTAATTTCCATGAGCCACATATAGGCCACCGACAAGAAAACAAGTTGGATTATCTATATAATTCAAACACTTCACGCAATTGGACACCTATCTTACGAATATCAAAACCAGTATCGACATCGGAAAAGACAAGTCGACTGAAGATTCGAAAATAGTTTCCAATTAAACTTTCACATGCACGTACAGTCCACAGATCGCAAGGGATAACACTTGACCTTGCTGGAATTCGAATACATGGACTTGTATACACAACATTGTCTCGTGTCAGAAGTATAGACTCGTATTTACTAAGCGCTCTTACAAAAGATAACTTCAAAGTCAAACACAAATGTGATATTGAGATGCAATTCCTTAGGACTAGCGCAAAGTGGCATCTACAATATGATTACCAATCCATACAAACAAACTCATATGTATCAATTCTCTCACTTAACACGCGCAACCTACATGCACATATGTATGATATACTCAATGAATATGACACAATGCAATCCGATATTCTGTGCCTGCAGGAAGCATACATGACATTATGCATGCAAAACAAGCAATTTCCAAATCATAATTGCATATCAAGTTAAATTACACACGGGGTGATGATATTAGTGAAAAAACATGTAACAATTTTGGAGCATATGCGTTTCGAAGAAAACAATGTTGAGATGGTGCTCGCAAAAGTAATTTACCATGGATCAAAAATTGCAATACTGAATCTCTATGCTGCTCCGCATGCAACAATTACCAACATACTAAATGTTGTTTCAAATGCAGTAAAGAATTTGCTTCTGAATGAAACCATTATCATTGTAGGAGACTTCAATATTGTCATGCTACAAAATAATTCTAGAACAAAAGAATTGGAAAAATACATGTGCAGATACAGTCTCCACTTTCTTTTGGATAAGATAAACCATGTACAAAACACAGTTATTGACCATGTATGGTCGAATGTGCTCATTTCCCAATACATATTCTTTATCTTAGACACATACTGGTATGATCACGATACAATTAGTATTGTACTTGAATTATGAAATATACATCAAACATATTGCAAAATCATATTTCTATGTCTCAAAGCATATCTGTCTAGCTTGTTGCACAAAACCAAGTTATCCAACTTCTTAGTTTTTCCTAGTTTGTAATTGGACACAATTATTTTTTATATATACACATACATGGATCAAGAAAAAAAAAATAGGTACATGCTTCTAACACAATCTGTTACTCTATTCCTTTTATTCTAGTTTATTTACAGTATGTACATACTCCTTGTTTTTTCCTTACACATTAACTTATGTTCATGTTCATTGTGTTTTGTACTTTCCTTCATTGAAACAAACATGAAAACTGGACAAGGCAAAGAACTCTTAACCATAAATGTAGAAGAAGACATACAAAGGTGCATACTTCTACACGTATTCCATATCCAATTCTTTTTCATTTACTCTGTCTATATTTATTCTACTGGTTTGCAACTCTTTTGTTTTTTTCCCTAGATACTGCATATATTCCTATATATTAATTTATCTCCATGTCAATTGTATTTTCTGTGCCCCTGCCTTGAAATAAATAAAATTGTATTCCATCTTTTTTTCATGTGTTCCTAAGTAGCAACTTTCCTTCATGTCCATTGTATTCTCTGTATTTCTACATTGAAAAAAGAATGGACTAATTGAACACGAGGATGAACCCTTATGTGCCACAACTGAGAAAGCTGGAGTACAATCTTCCAAAAGGTATGCCAACAATGGTGCTAGAGAAAATACGATGCATATGCCTAATGCACATCCATATCAATTATGAACAATATACACATGTTCATAACCACTATTTCACAAGTGACATGGGCATGAGCAGTGAATCATCGCAAACATCAGCACATTGACAATGCCGAAGGTAAGGATTCATAGATTATGCTCTTGCTATGTTTAGGAAACAAATATCTGCAGTTATTTATTCTACTATGCCATGGTAAATATGTTTATGTCGTTTACACCACATGTTTTTTAGTTCACAAGAACTATCGACAAGTAGAAGTGAAACCTCCATCATAGTGCAAGGTCCAGAGACTAAGAGGTATGGTTACACAAATCTAATCTGCATACTTTATCCAATTTGTACATATATTGAAGCTTGTCATATTTTAGAGTATGCTTGCATATAAGAATGCCTAGTCATATATTTTGTCTATTGCTTGTTAAAATAGATATAAACAACATCTCTTTAAACTTGAATCAGGGTCTGTTGATCTCCAGCTATATTTCATGGCTGAGAATGTTTTTCCCATAATTGATGTGTTTATATCACTTGATAATTATCAGACTAAGTGTTGTTGTGTGAGGTATAAAGTTGTTTGTGTAAATTCTAACCTTGTACAATGTCTACTGTAAACAAATATTTAGAAAAGAACAGAAAATATACAATGGAAAATACAAACATTACACAGATATTTTTCCCCTGGAAACCCAAACCGGGAAAACCATCATATATTATATTCATTCATTGTGTTACATTGTTTACAATACAATATACATATAGGAGCCAGTGGCATCCAAAACCCTAACCCAATGACCTGGATTAGTCCAAAACCCTAATTCCTTAACCGGAAATAGAAAACCATCGGCAAAAACCATGTACCGAAAAAACCACCTAAATACATGACACGTTTCCCGAGGTAGGTGTCATGTTTCTTGAGGAAATTTTTTTTTTTCGGGGACGCTACCCCTGGACCCTCGCACAGGGGGCTCTGCTCCCCTGCACCCCCCAAGGGGGGGCCTAGCGCCCCCCCTCTAACCCCCTCTACTCTCTCGATGCATACACTCAGACACTACTACTCGTGCAAAGAATATAACACATACCGAACAGTTTTCTCCCTTTTTCCTCTTCTATACTTACCCGTTTTCCCTTTTTCTTCCCCTGTATTATCCGTTTTTGGTTCTATACTTAGCCACATTTCTATGCTCACGGGTTCCTGGGGTGGGGGACTAAGAAATTATATATCCATCTATATCTTCACATCACGAGTCCGACCAACCGTCATTCGTTTCCATACTTAGCCAATTTTATGGCCGCGGGTTCCCGTGTAGGTGCTATCAAACTCTCATGCCCCGTGTTCGGGGTATACATATTTCACCAAAAAATTTGGTGATCTACAATTCGACCCCAGACTCCTCGAACTCGCAAGCCTCAATCTACTTATGATGACTCCATCTGACCACCCTACCTTTCCATACTTAGTCGATTCTTCAAAGTTTCGTGGGTTCAGGAACTCTCAGGTTCACAAAAGTTTCAAAGCATTTTTCGCTCCCCTCCATCCCTGCCAACTTCACCCCTTCCCAATGCACATTAATTATGATCTTACTAGTGACGACTCACCACACAGATTCAAAAATATTGGCATTAATAAGTGGAAAGCTCGAGGACATGTCCGATTAAAACACATTAATGGGAGAATATTTTGGAATCTGATGAATTTTTTTGTGTCGATCTTGAATTGGAAAAAAAATGTTGGTTATTTTAGTTTTTTTAAGGCATCATCATAGTAAGAATGCAATATTGTGATAGCCCACTATCATCTACAAAGGTGTTGACATGATGTCCCTCTTTAGTATTGTGCATATATTACAACTTTCCATATTTGAGAATATGCTTGCATATGAAAATGTTAACTCATATATTTTCTCTATTGCGTATGCATTTGAGCAAGCAGTGAATGATCGCAAACATAAACACAATGACAAGGTCGAAGGTAAGGACCCATAGATTATTCTCTTACTATGTTTAGGAAAAAAATATCCACATTTATTTATTCTACTATGCCATGGTAAATATGTTTATGTCGTTTACACCATGTTGGTTAAATTTTACTTATATTCTGTCTGAGTTCGTATTGAGTGACCCAGGGTTCATGCCTGTTCGGGTTTCCAGCAAAGCCTCTAAAACTATCGACCCTCCTGGTAAACCAGAAGGCAACACAACACATAGAGCACACTGCCCTGTCTCACCCGAGATAGTCTTAATGGGTGGCTGCAATACTCATGTGTTTACAGACTAGGATTGAGTGAGAGATATGATAACTGAGTATTGAGAGTGCTACTGTAATTCATTGACGCAATATACTGTTATCACGATTTATGAAAAAATATACTAACTCATTCATTTAGCTTATCAATATCTACTGAAAGGTAATCAAGACACACATGCATTCAATGACATAACATAGATGTTACCGTGGTTCACCCCCTCCTAGGCTATGTCCACAAATATCCGGCTCTTCGCTCTTTTATTATAGTAGTTCCTCATTACAACCCTGTGCACTTTACAACTCTTCTCAGTTGGGTAAGATCTATATGAGGCAGACTATATCACACCAGGCTCCTCAGCCTATGATCCAACCCTCAAGATATACCCTCCCCCTTCCTCTCTATCTAAACAGCTTACAAAATTAGGTCATACAACAAAATATTACATTTTGACTCGCTACAACATTTCTCTCTATAATAACGACTAGTCTCCGCTCTGAGACCTAGGTATCTCTATTTATACATTTCTGGCTCTTTAACCATTACAATACATTACCAAAATCCTAACCCTATAGTCTCTAGGTCTTCCATGCATGCACGCGTGTTGCTTTTCCTTCCAGCTGTCACTTTCCTCGTGCATGCCTCCTTTCCCAAAATGGCCTTGATTTTACACTTTGGTCTGCTTCCAACAGGCCCTCAACAATGAAACGTGGCTCATCCCAAGCTGCCTAACATTGTGCGCTTCTTCAATCTTCTTGGTGATCGCCTTGAACTTTTCCTTGAGCTCTGTTGCTTGTGTTTGCGCCTGTGTGGTCTTCTCCTTGATTGTGTCTACATCTGGATTGCAATTTCGTCACTGATAATCTTGCACATTCTTCCTGGGTCTGTGCTATCTGTGTCTTAGCTTCCTCTGCCTGTGCAATGACTTCTGCTACGCGCTCTTGCAGCGGTTCCATTTGATCTTGACACTTCTTTTTCCATGTTTGCGTAGTGGTGAGTTTTGCCTGTAGTTTCTTCATGTCCTGCACCCCTTTGATACGCTCCGTGATGGACATTGTCTTATGCCTCTTCTTGAGGTATTGGATAGCTACACTTATCCTTTCTTCTTCCTTGTCCCACCTTTGGACTTGCTGATCCTCTAGTAACTTTGTCCAAAGATGTGATGCTTTATCAAACAAGTTGGTTGTTTTGCTGACCTGTTGCTCTATCTCCTGCAGCTTCTCTATTGCCTCCTGCTTCCTTTGCTCCTTTACTGCTGGTGGAGTGGTGGATGTGAGCTTCTCACAGAGATTCTTGATCTCCTTTTGATATTGATCGATTGCCTACGCAATCTGATCAATATTTTCTGCTGCTATGATTTCTTCCCTTTGTGCGGTGTTTGGAATCTTCTCATAAGTTCCTACCACTTTTCATTCCAATCCATTCACGTGCTCCCTCTCCTCTCTGGTCTTGAGCTTAGCCTTCTCAATTTTTTTTTCCAATGCATCCCTCTTCTCCGTTGCTTGTTGTAATTCGGCTAAGTCTGTGCATGCATGAGACTGTACCTCTTGGGTAATGCTAACCTGCAATTTGTGTAGAGCCTTGGAGTTGGATTTGGGATAAGCCCTTTAGGGGTGTCTGCCCCACGATCTCGTCCATGTGCAACATGCTGGGCGTAATGTGGAATGTTGCACTCGAATGTGGTATTGTATGGACTAT
The DNA here is from genome assembly GCA_032191745.1 of Picea mariana. Classification (NCBI taxonomy): domain Eukaryota; kingdom Viridiplantae; phylum Streptophyta; class Pinopsida; order Pinales; family Pinaceae; genus Picea; species Picea mariana. The sequence goes on from JASDQU010011087.1 coordinate 97,040, forward strand.
GTCTCGCTCTCCTTCTTCCAGTCTTAATCCTGCTTGTGAGGTTGATGACACTGTTACTATGTTGTTGCCTGTTGTCTATGCTTCCCCGATCTGCTTGAGGATATGTCGAATGTCTAACATCTCCTCTTGAATTTTTCCCCTGTGGTGCGCAACATTGTTAAAATCCTCGGATATACAATCCTGAACCATTCGGGCTATCATGTCTACATCATCCTCCGTGATCGTGTATTCTGGAGGAGTTCTTTGTGCCTTCATATTCTTGCGCACCCCCTCCCATCTAAGTAGTTGGTCTCTTACTAAGGCCTAGTTCTTGGGGATTGGGACTTGGTGTAGTCCCTTGCATGACCTCGACCTATTTCTTTTGTTCTTTGACTAACTGTGTATTATTCTTCTTCCCCTTCTGGGTCCTCGTCTTAGCTGTCCCTTCATTAGTTTGCTTTGTCTTTGTCTAGCCGGTCCTCCATTTCGTGGGCACTGGGACTTCTTGAGGCTGTGTTTCTCCCTGCCCTGCCTCCTGTTGTGTTGTTCTTTCTAGAAAATCTTGGGTGAGGACTGGGTATGGTCCTTTAGTGCTTGTATCCACATCGCACGTCGCATGGCCTTGAAGTTGGCTATGTATCGATACTATGTGAAAAATTGTGGTGTTATTCTCCACATGTTGGAGATGGCCTCTTGCATGTCACAAAGGTATCCTTCGAATACAACTGCGTTCATTTTCTTGTGCTTGGAATCTAATGCGGTGCCAAGTGATAAATACCTCCCTCCACAATTCGGCTTGGGTCTAGTGCCGAAGAATGTGTAACTTGGTTCCTTCCATCCCATGATAGCTATAAACATGAGTAGCCATGAGTAGTGAAATTTTTTCCCTAGATCTTGCGCATCCTTGCTGTCATCCAGAAACAAGTTCAAAATATATGGTGCCCAGCTAACTGAGGTGCCCTCGGCACATTGAGCTGCAACTATGACAAACCTAGCCAAAACTTCCTCCCTGTGACATTTCCTCAACAGATTGCAGGCCAAGATTTTTGCGGCCATTTGTGTTGTGACATCATTGATCCTCTTGATTACGATCCCTTGCATTCCCCTTTCAGTACCGTATTTCTTCTTCATCTCCTTCACAAGTGATTTCTCCTTTGTATTATCATCAAGGAATTACGCGGGATCCATGCCCTGGGATAACAATCCTGTAATGTGCGCAATGAGGTCTACATCTATCGAGATGAGCTTGTCCAACCATATGTCCCCTTCGTGTGTGATTTCCATCAGTTGTTTGACGCAACCATTTGTGTACTGTCCTCTACCAAAGCATGGTAGATCTAGCAGACCTAAAATCCCTGTTGTCTCCAATATTTTTGCCCACTGGAGTGGTTGATCAATTGGTTCCCCAACCGCATTCACTCCCACAGTCTGTAAGTATACTCTCTTTGCGAATTCCAGGAACTTGTCTGGGTTTGCTACATTGTGGTATGAGTATTTTAGCTTGTCGATATGACCCAACAAGTTTGGTTTCACTTGGACCCCATCTGGTATACGCGGTAAAATGAGGGTTGCAACAGGTTGCTTGCGAGGTGACCTAGGTACCTGCTGCTTGTCTTTCTTCGGTAGTGGTTGGCTCGAGGTTCTAGCGGCCATCGTTTGTACTTCAAAATACCATTCTAGCCAACCCGTGAAATCTTCTACTATTCCTTCTGGTGGGTGGTCTCACATGGTTGTTTGAGATTCGTCTGGCTCGACTGCTGCTTCCTGATTCGTCACCATTCCATATAATCTTGAATCTGCTTCGGTGTTCTCTGGTTGCACCTCCTTCAGGGTTTCTGCATCCTAGTTCTGTTGCTCCTGTGCCTCTGCTGGAATATCTACATTCATGCCCTTCGCTGATGGCTGTTTCATTTCTTCCACTGTAGGTGTGGGGTTCACCAGTGTTGTGTTTGGGGATGGGATTTCGTTGACATTGACGATCTCCGACGGTTGCTGTTTGCCTTCTTCCAATTGTACCCATGCCTTGGTTCTACCTCTGGGTTGTCTGACAATCTGGCTTGCTTCTGCTTGCTTTGGTGGTGCCATAGTGGTGAATGTCGAATGTTTGCTGAGTTTGAGTGGTCTTTGTGCACTTTATGAACTCTGCTATGTTCTCCTTAGCCTCTATCGCTCTCTGTCTATTTTTTTTTTGCAAATAGACTCTTTTCTCCCGTGTCCATGCATTGTATAGGCATCACATGAAGCTTGTCGAGGATGCTACTTTAATTATGGGTTCAATGCACCTTCGGTTCTTTTGTACCTGTCATTACTTTCCCTTTCCATATTCAGTTGGCGCGATTAATGCGACGTCCCGTTGGTCCTTTCTGGCATTCAATTCCACATAACTTCATTGTTTCCTACTGTTTTTGTTGTCTTTCCATTTCCCGCTTGTTTCCCTTTTGACCTGTCCATTAGCCTTATCCTTGCTGAGTTTGTATTCCTAAGTGTCTGTGCTCCTTCTTCTTTTGGTGCACTGTGCCTCTGTTGGTATCATGTAATATCCTTTTTTTTTGTTTACTTCACGGTGAATTTCAGTTTGTGGGTGGTCGAATGTCCTTGTACGACTTTAGTCGGCTCCCGTTGATCATCCCTCTGAGTTCTACACCTGCTAAGTATTTCAATTGTACAACTCCTCCATCTGTGATAGTTTTTACTTCGTACGGTCCTAACCAGTGAATTCTGAGATTTCCTAGGTGCTTAAATGATTTGTTGTCATACATCAATACTAAATCTCCTGCTTTGAAAGTTTTCTTCTTGATGTGTCTATCATGCCAATCTTTGTCCCTTGCTTTTTGAACTTGTTGGTGGAACCCTGATAAGATCCGATCTTCCTCCATGGTCATTAAATGATTTAGTCACTCCTATACTATGCCTCATTCCGTCATATGTGTAATTGTTGCTACCCGCAAACTGGGTACCAAAAATTCTAATGGCACTACTGCTTCTTGGCCATATACATGTTAAATGGCGTGTGCCCTGTTAACTTTTTATACGTAGTCCTTTATGCCCACAATATTGCTAGTATTTTGAGGTCCCAATCATCCATGTTGACATTACATATCTTTGTCAGTGCATTCTCAAGGATTTTTTTAAATGCCTTTACTGTGCCATTTGACTGTCGGTGATATGGTGTACTCTTTTGATGATAGACTTTAAACTCTTCAGTCATAGCGCTGATAGTGTTGTTGATGAAGTGTGTGCCTTGGTCACTCATCAAAACTCTTGGGCACCCAAATCGAGTGATTACTTGTTAAAATAGAAAGTGTGATGTTGTTTCTGTGCTACAATCCTTCACTAGTGTGGCTTCCACCCATCTTGTTAGGTATTCCATCATGGTGATGATGTACCTTGCTCCTGTTCTTTTTGCTGGTGGGTTGATTGGTCCCACAAAGTCTATTTCCCACTTAGTGAATGCCTACAATGTTACCTGTGGTCATAATGGAATCTCATCCCTTCTGTTGGGTTTACCTACCCTTTGACAGACATCACATATTTGACAATACTCCTTCAAGTCTTGGTGAATGGTTAGCCACCATAGTCTTGCGCACAATACCTTCTGCGTGGTATCTTTGTCTGCATAATTCCTTCCTACTATTCCCTCATGGGATTCTGTTAAGACTCTTGGTCTCTCATGCTCTAACACATATCTTCGCAAGATGCTATCTGTGCCCATTTTGTATAAGTGTCCTACGATCAGTTAATAGTCTATAGCTCGGACTACTAGGTTTTTCTTCTGCGTGGTGTTGTATTCCCGTGGCGCAACACCTATGCTTACGTACTGAATAGTATATGCAAAGTATTCGTCAATGATCTGAACTGAAAATAACTATGCATCCGGGAAGTTGTCCTCCAAGTTCATAGGTTCTTCCCTGTTTGTGACTCTTGATAGGTGGTTAGGTCTTGCATTCAATTTCCCTGGCTTGACTATTACTTCAAAGTAAAATTATTGAAATAGTAGTAACCATCGACAGATTCGCCCCCCCAACACTAGATTTTTGACTAGGTATTTAAGGGTTGAGTGATTTGTGAACATCTTAAAGTGTTTCCCCAAAAAGCAATGTTTGAACTTATGCAGTGCATGGACCATAGCTAGTCCTTCTCTCTCTGTAGTGTTATAGTTCTTCTTTGATTCTGACAGCTTCCGACTCGCAAATGCTATGGGGTGATCCAAATCCCCCACTCCTGGCTGCGCCAAGACAACTCCAAGTGCTATGGTTGATGCATCCAGATGGACGTGGAATGTCTTCTCCCAGTCTGGAAATACTAATATTGGTGCGGTGACCATCTTTTCCTTCAGGGTATCTAGACCGTTTTGACACTTGTCGTTCCATTGAAACTTTGTATCTTTTCTTAACAATTTTTCCATTGACGTAGTAATCTGCACGTATCCTTTGATAAACTTCCTATAGTACCCTGTGTGTTCCAATGTCGCTCTTAGCTGACAGACTATTTTAGGTGGTGTCAAGTTAACAATTACTACAATCTTTGCAGGATCTACTAGTAAACCTTGTTTGCATACTATATGGCCCAATGGTATCCCAAACAGTGTTCCGAATATACATTTATTTATGTTTAATGATATCTGGCACTGCCTACATCTTTCTAATATTAGCCTCAATACTTCTACATGGTCTTTCAAAAAAATATATAATTTCCAATCGTCCAGGTATACCTCGAGAAAATTATGGATGAATTCCTTAAACCCGACGATGACTACTTTGGAAAATATTTCTGGTGTATTCTTCAGTCCAAACGACATGACTGTGTATTGGTAGGATCCCCATTCTGTCACAAACATGGTCTTGTATCTGTCTTCCTGTGCTATCTTGATATGATGGTAGCCTGAAAATCCATCAGTGAATTTGTAAGCTTCATGTCCACCTACGTTCTCTAACACTTCATCTATAAAAGGTGTAGTGAATGGGTCATGTAGGCATGCATCGTTCAAATTCCTCAAGTCGATGCATATCCTTATCCTTCCTTGTTTTTTGTCTTGAACTACCATCAGGATTATCCATTCCGATTCTTCTACTAGTTCTATGATTCCAGCTTCGAGCATCCTGTCGATCTCAACTTTGAATTTTTGCTTATATATTGGGTTTTGTCTATATGGTCATTGTCTGACCAGTCTCGCTTAAGGTCTGAGTGGTATCTTCATCTCTCCTATCTCTCCTACTATACCCTTCATCTCTATAAATGTTGTGGGAAACAGGTCGTTGTACTTGCACAGTAACTCTATCATGCTTTCCACTGTTTGCTCATCCCAGTAATCTCCAATGCTGGCCATTTTGGGGTTCTCAACTGTCCCAATGTTGACTTTCTTTACCTTGATTGGCATGAAAATAACTTCTGATTCTATGTGGGGACCTTCCAAATCTCTTTCACCTTATGCTTCCTCGATCTGAATATCGCGTGGATCATATTCATCTGGTGGTTCCTCTTGCACGTGATAACATGACAACATTTCTTTGGATTTCTATTTGTTCCGCTGTTGTTCTTCTGTTATGAGTTCGACTTATGTTTATTTGATGAATATCACTCCTCTTATCTGTTGAAGAGTTGCATCTATGTTGGGGTTCTCATGCTCGAATGAGAAAGTGACTGTAAATTTTTGTTGCAATGTCATCTAGGTCATAGTTCCTTTGCGCAGTTCCTGGTCTATATACAAATTCACTGGTATTCTCTCTAGAGTGTGTATGAAATGATGATGCCATTCCTCTGGGGTTGTCATTTCCCACAACGTTCTACACTTCTCCAAGTGTTCCGTCGGTTCTCCTTGTCTATCATACTTCTGATGTTTGTTATTTTGTTGTTCTGTGCCGAACCTTATGCGCAGTAACCACTTACGTTGGTACCAATCTGTGATTGTCTCTTTTTGTGTGCCCCACCATCTTGCAGGTGTGGCCTTCAGTGCTATATCAAGTGATAACAATCTCTTATTCTCTAAAAATTCATATTTGTACTGTGTCAAGAATACTTCTAGATCGTTTATTCTGTGGAAACTGGGTGGTTCCCTTATCTCCGTGCCTACCCATCTTACTGTGTGATCTATTCGTGCACATATTCTCATGGAAACTTCATGTAGCCTTTGTTTCTAGTTATCTAAATAGGTGTCTGAGTCTGTCTCACATGAAGTAATGCTCCTCCAACTAAGTATCCCATCTGCAGTTGGGTTTACGTAATCCTCATTGCGTGCAATTGTTCTGTACAACTGGCTGGTTTCCTCTAAGTCTAAGCAGGTAGGTTCTACAAACCTTTCCCCTTCTAATGGGTCTAATGGCACGATGACCTTGTATTCCCCTGAATAAAATGTCATCTTTCTTGTCTTTAAATTGATTATGGCCTGGTTGTCAAACACCCAATCCAAACCAAGAAACGTTGGATATGGTGTTGTGTTTTCCACTATTTCAATCACTTCAAAGTCTACTTTAGTGCGCACTCCATCTAAGTCTACTGTTACTCCTTTCAGTTTACCGATTGGTAGGACTTTGTGTTGGTTTGCTAGTTTCAGTTGAATAGGTGAGTATCCTAATGTGGGCTCTCCCATGCATTTTCATGTCTTCTTTGGTAATGCAGTCACTTCAGATCCTAGATCTAGTATGATATCTCCCATGTTGAAATCTCCGATATTGGCATTGAGTATGAATTCTCTACTTGTTCTTCTCCTTGTATGTAGATAATTGACTGTCTTTTGTTCTAGTTTTCCTTCTGTCTCTATACTACATATTTCTAATATGTTTTTCAATATTTTAACAGATGATGGGTCATTTAATAATTTTACACATGATTGCAAAAAGCCTTTGATTGTACTTACTTGTCCCAGGGGTTGCATTTCATTGGTATGATCCAATAATGGAGACATATCGTACTCCAGTGCTTTCTTTCTTTGTTGCACAGTTGAATTGAATGCCATGTCCTCCTAAAATTCTTCTTTAGCTTGTTTAAATATCTCCTTTTTATTCTGCGTGTCGAACTGCTTCCTTGGTTCGATGTTCTTCTTCACCCACTAGTTTTGTACTGGCTCTTTCCGGACTGTGTTGTTTCCTGTTTTAGCTCCTCCATGAGTAACTATGTTGATGTTCCATCCTTTGTCCCTTGCTTCCGCTGAAATCCACTGACCATTCTGGTTGTTCTGGTTCCACTTTTCCTAAATCTTTACTAATAGTGTCAAACATTCTTCTGTATCATGGTCCGATGTGCGAAAATACATACAAGTCGCTGGTGGAAGCGGACATTCTCTTGCATATTGTCTTGGTTGTTGACAATTGTGACACACCATTGGTCCTTTACCTCGTCCAAAACCTCCTCTCGCTCGTCCTCCACCTTTGTAGCCTGCTTGATATACTCTCAACGCGTTGTACCGAGGTGCTTGATTGTACTGCGCGGTATTGTATTGAGGTTGTGCTGTGTTGTACTATGGCTACGCACTATTATACGGTTGTTACACATGATTATACTGCTGCTGCGCAGTGTTGTATGGAGCTGGAACTTGATTAAACTGTGGTGCGGCTTTCCCAGTCATCATTTATGTCGACACTTTATATGCATTTGATGTCCTTTCTCTCATCAACTCCATAGTTCTACAATATTTATCGTCGTGGCTCACTGACTTGCAAAAGTTGCAATACAAACTCTTTGGCACTGTTTAGTATTTCTACAGCATTGGGCAGTGATACAGATCGTGGCCCGATTTCTTACAAACTTTGCACCATAATCCTCCTATTGGTAATGGATTCAGAATTCCTAATGCCATATACTGCGTGAATTTTGGACATTCGTTCTTGTGGTGTCCTTCCATACTGCATGTAGTACACCAAATGGCTTCTCGTTTTTCCTTACTCTTATTCTGGTTTAGCTGGAATGTTAAGTTCTTCAAATCTTCCTATATTTCTTCAATATCTGGGTCTGTCTGCTGATACTGGTTTTCTTCCAGTTGCAGGGCTTCCTGCAGCACCTCTGCTTGCGTCTAAAACTTCTATTGTCGCAATGGGTATTTTAAGTGTGGTAGTAGTGAATTGACGAATAGGTGCCTATGTTGCATATCGATCATGAGATATTTCAACTTTCCCTTCAGTCGCTTGAATCTCTGGTCAATATACCATACATATTCTCTTGGTTTCTGTCTAATTTCGATCATCTCGTTCATGTACTCATTCTCTGAACTCAATTTCTGGAACTAATTAATTAGTAACTTCTTAATGTTTGTCAGTGTCCTTGTCATCCCAGGTGCACTGTTTTCATCTATACTCATGTACCATTCTAGTGTGTGGTCTCTTAGTGTAATAACTAACTGCGCAAGTTTAGTATCTTCATTAGTGATCTGTTTTTCTTCCTAGATCTTTACACAAATGAACAAGTGTTTCTCAAGGTCTTCTGCTGCTTCTCCTCAAAATTCTGGTAACCTGATGGTGGGATTGTGTCCTACCATTCTAAATGCTGAACTACTACCTCCGCACGGTGTAGATACTTGACTAGTACTGCCTGAACTAGCTCCTCCAATTATTCTTCCTTGTGTATATGTACTTCCTACTGTCTGATTTCTTCTGAACTTCGGTTGTCTAAACGACAATGTCCTCTTTGGTGTATTAGTCACACATGGGTTTATGGGTTCCACATTGCAATTAATATGGATAGGATTGTTGCCTTCTCTTCCCGTTCTTGGACCTCTCGTCTTCCTTTCATATGTTGTGCACAAGATTTCCTCAATTTGCTCTACAACTCGAAGATCCTCTACCTCTTCCTCGTCACTCGCCAAGCCTTTCCTCTTGGCTATGGATATCTTCTTAGTATTCACCTTGTATTGGTAGGGTACTCTGCTACGTGTCTTTCTAGCTGTCGCCATGATCCGCTTGATCTGGTTGTCATCCATCATGATTGGGTCCAAGGGTTCCTCCTCCTTTCCCTTATCCTTTCCTCCTTCCATTTCTCTTCTTTCTATCAGTGCTTCCCCCCTTCCCCCATGCACACAGGGAAGTTTAGTTGTCTGACTCCATTGCCATTACACCTTTGTTATATAACAATATCTTAATAGAAGTATACAACAATATAATGTACCTTCCTCTGGGTATATGTAGAAACTCTTGCTCTGCTGCGCTGTATGACTTTGCTGTATCTACGACAAACTCTGTTATAAAGACTGATACAATATCGTCGAGCCAAAAATCTACTGCGCGGGTGAATTTGTTGTTCACCTGCTGTAACTACTCAATCTATATCAAGGTCCACTCTAACTGTTGGATCTGGTTCGTTGCATGGTTATCCTTCAACCTTAGTATCCATTCCTGCAATAAGTGTGGAAAATCATAGAAAAATACTAATGAAAATCAATAAAAATGTATTTCTCAAGGTATTTGCAGGGTGTTATTCTAGGGTTTTTGTTATCTTTCTATGCAAACTCCAGATCTTTTGTTCTTAGCCAAGTTTTGATCTTTGCTTTTGTGGGATTCCATGGTCTCAACATCCCCTTCTAATGGTTCATTCCTTTCTTCTTTTCTTTAATCTTCTCTTGCTCAACCTATCTCATCTACTCAATCCTCTCTTGTGTTGGAAGATTGGTTGTTGTCATTGATGTCAACCCTAGTCATGGGTTTTGGACCACAAGATTGATGAAGTTATTTGGACATGAAGGAAAATTCACATGCAGATACAACACCCATGGATGGATAGTATACAACATGTTGTTTCCGGTGGTATGTGGCACGTCATGTGGATCCTCATGGTTGAGGAGAAATGAATTTTTGAAGATGACAAAGTGAATTGTACATGTAGGCCCTGAAGATAATTAAAGAAAAGAATTACAAAATAAGAAAGTGTCAGGTCGGCCCTAATGTTAAAAGGAAGTGACATAA
>JASDQU010011087.1:118735-132805 GCA_032191745.1 Picea mariana
TATCTTTGTCATCTTGCATATGTGAGACTTCACCTTCCTCATGGAATTGGGTTCCTTCCCGTTCTCACAAAGGAAGAGTTGCAACCTACTTGTTCTCAAATAATTGCGCACCAATCTCTGGAAGTGCATGGCCTTATCAGTGACTGTCTCCGGTGGTCATTCTTTCCATTCCACCATGCAATCCAAAGACTCAACATTGTCCTAGATTTTGGTTTTCCCTTGGCCCACTCCATTCATATCCAATTGTGGTGTTCACTTTTGACATCACTGTCCATTAGGGAAGATCTTCTTTGTCTTCTTCCAAAGCTGTGAAAAGCCTTGCTTGTAAGAAAATTGGCTTAGGTAGATGGACAATTGGTTTCAATTGTTGGTTTTCATTGATGTCAACCCTTGGAGAGTTATATTTTAGATTGATGTCAACCATTAGAGATTGATCTCAAGTCTTGGAGAATTCCGATAGCGAATTCCAGTAGTGCAAAGGTATGGGTAAGGGACTTGAGTTTGTTTGAGGTATAAAGGCATGAAGATCAATGAATATGAAAGTAAAACTATTCTAGATGGATAATACACATCATTCCATTTTCGTTTATAAGTGGAACGCCATGTGGTTCCTCACGGTTAGTGAGATATGACCTTGTGAAGTTGGAGGACCCCCAAGAGTATTCTAGAAGCCCCTAGAAGGTCAACAAGAAATCAATTATTCTAGAAAGTATTCAAGAAGATTCCTAGTCAATGTGGTTGCAAGGAGAAATTAATTAAATAATAAAGTGGATAAAGTGGCTAATTGGACAAAGTGGTTAAGTGGATACTTCTATAGGAAGCTACTTGGAGAGTATAAATAAGAGAGCAAGGGTCTCCCATTAGCACCCATTTTGAGCATATTTAATATCTACAAGTGACCGAGGTAACCAAAGGAGGTCTAAGGAGAATTTCAGAGGGAAGGTGAAGTAAAGAAGGCCTAAATTCAAGGGAGGATAAATTATTTTTATGATTCTTTCAAAGCTTGTGGGTCGTTGTAGTTTCAGAGTTACACTCTGTGAAAGATAGGGTTTGTGGCTAGTCTTGAAACTAGTCTAAAACAAGTGTTCTGGGTAAAAACGTCATAACTTCTTCATAAAAGATCCAAATTCAGTGAGACCAAATGAATTATTTAGACTACATTATGCAGTATGTTGTGTACCATTTTTAGATCCATACAAAAAATATTCCACGTGTGGAATGCTGTACAAGTTTTCTCTCTAGAACAAGACAAAATTAAGAAAGGTCTGCCATTTTTGCTATAACTCCGTGTCTTGGAGGTTTCAAGTAGTGAAACCTGGAGGATTTGCAGAGAAGAAAATGAAGAATATTGTGTATAAGTTTCATACCTTTATGCATTACAGGTACATAGTTATTATTGTTTCAAGTTAGGGTTGTTGACTAATCCAAAATTAGTCATGTGAGACTAAAGTAAAGTTTTATGAAAATCATAGTCTCTTGTTGTTGAAGTTAAGGAAGGTTTGCAGGTCTCTGATCACATACACCATGCCCGTTACAGAGCTACAGGTATGTTTATATTTATGTTTTGATGGTTACATTTGGTCATGACATGGTACATGCTTGAGGCTACATAGCAATGAGGTTTGACACATGGTTTTATGTAAGGGTTTATGTTATGCGGATTATGGATTTGTGATGTATTGCTAGAAGAATATTGTTGGTTGTATAGATGTATGTTTTGGTATATGGTTAAGGTATATGTTGAGTTCATGGATGAGACACTTAGTTGATGAGTTGGAATATACATGAGGTGTATGGTATGGTGATGTTGGTACATCTTGATGTGGCATAGTTTGACTTGTTATTGATACATGGTTTGTACATGCTTGGTACATTGTTAGAGGAACTTGTTGGTAATATTGTTGGATATATTTGTAGTGATATTGGAACATGGTTTATGGTTGATGTGGCATAGAGATATTGGTATTGGTGATGGTTGTGAGGTGTTGTGATGTGCATGGTTGATACACTTATGATGGTACACATTGTACTAGTTGTTGATGTACATGATTGGTTGAGTGATATTCTTGCGATATTGGGTATGAGATATATGTTATTAGATACGATATATTGAGGAGAGTATTGGTACATGTTGTTGGTGTATTTGGTATATGTTGGTACATGTTATTGGTACAGGTTGATTACAGGTTATTGGTACGGATTGGTATAGGTTGTTGGTACAGGTTGTGAGAGGTTATTGGCACAGATTGGTATAGGTTTATAGTGATATATATATCACAGTGATATTGTGGTAGTGGTTTCATCATTTATTTGACAATTATATTTCAGGGCGGTTGGATGGGGAAAGGAAAGGGGCTTGTAGCCTCCTTCCGGTTAATGACAAAGAATCAGGGAGTTGGAGCTTCCTCCAGGTTGGAGCTTGAGAACTAGGTGGTTGGAGCCGGAGAACCAGGGAGTTGGAGCTTCCTTTAGGTTGTAGCTTGAGAATTAGGGGGTTGGAGCCAGAGAATCGGAAGTTGGTGCTTCCTTGAATGTAATTCTCAAATACATATAAGAAAATCATTTTGTGGTTTTATCCTGCATTGGATTTCCACATAAAATAATGGTGTACAATGAATTTTGTGGATGTGTCTATTATTTTTTATTATGCATTGATGGATTTTAATGTTATATGATGAAATAACATATTACTGATGAACTGATGAACATTATTGAATAATTTAAAGGAATATGCATTGTGGTTAAAAGGATTAATAATTGGTAGAAATTGCTCATTACTAATTCCCCCCTCTCTCAGTGATCCAACAATTGGTAACAGAGTTGGTTCCTTCAGGAAATAGTTTAAACACTAGAAGGAGATCATGGATTATACCGAGAATGGAGTACCATTGTTTGATGGTTAGAATGGTATAAAGTATGATATGTGGAGCATAGGGACGAGAACCTTTTTAGAGGCATAAGGATATGATATTTGGTATTCAGTTGTGACATGGAACAATTCTACAAAGAAATCAAAGACTACAACCAAGAAGGAATTGAAGAAGAATAACAAAATAGAAATGGATTTCATCTGGGATGTATTGCATGATCCAGTAAGAGAAAAGGTTGGTAAATGTTCATCAACTAAAGAACTTTGGGATAAATTACATAATATCTATTCTTCACCCATCATATATTTAGAAAATGTCAAAGAAGTTGTAGGTACAGATCAATAGGGAACGTGATCATCATATCAGACATATTCAAAAGAAGAAGAGTACATAATCAATATAAGTATGTTGTTTTTATTTAATTTTGAAAAATGCAGACATCTTGAAATTGAATGCCCTGAATGCAATGACACAAAAAATCCATTTGAAATAGAAGACAATTACAAAGTAGAACTGATCAGTGCCTTAAATGATTTAAATAAAGAAAGAGAAGAAAACAAGTCACTCAATAAATAATTGATGAAACAAAAGGAAAGTGTTCAAGGTTCCGAAGAAGCTCAACATGTCATCAAGAATTTAAGAGCTCAAGTAGAAGAGGCCAAAAGAATTGAAGAAACTTTAGAATATCAAAAGAAGTGTTTAAAATCCAACATAGCATCACAAAAGGAAGGAGCAAAAAGATAGAAAATATACTGACAGATCATCTCAAGGAAAAAACCAATGACTTAAACCATCTTAAGGAAGAGTTTGGTAAAGAAGATAGAAGACTCAAAGAAGAAATAATTACATTGAAAATCCAACTTGAAGAAGCAAATAGAATAGAAGAAGTCATGAAGTCTTAGATAATGAAGAAAGAAGAAGAGGTTGAGAAGATTGAATAAGAAGTTGTCACACTAAGAGTCAAAGTCGTCAAGATCAACAAGAAAGTTTAAGAGAAAAAAACATCCACGTAAACAATAGAGAATAAAAAGAAGCATTCTAGGTTGCTAGAAAAGAAGAATGAAGAAAAGAGAAAGAGTTATGCAGAAGAATTCAAAGTAAGGAATAATGGTCAACCAAAATCTAAGAAAACTGATAAAGATACATCTTCAAGAAGACAATCCATGTTCAAGCCACAAAGAAGCCTCAATCATGATCATGACCAATGAAGGAGGGAATTCAGAAGGACTACACCACAAACAATATCATTCACTCTGTTACACATTATTTTGGTCACCCCAATGATCCATTGACAAATGTGTGTTCATGTTCCCCAAAAATGTATTTCTCCATGAAGAAGGTGACTGACTTTATCTTATAAAAAATCCTATTAAAGAAGGTCATCGCAGGCTGCACCCTACACAGGGTGCGCCCCTTCCTGATTGTCGCCCCCTGCTCTAAAGTTGGGATGCAACGTCTCCACAGGCTGCTCTACAACTAGGGTATGACGATGTCAAAAGACTAAGAAAAGGTCAAGTTTCATGAAATTTATAGAAGGGGATCTTCTATAATATGAGGTGGCATCCATATGGTTTGGATCTTACTTGCTTCTCTGATTTGGTGGGATCATCCTAATCTCTTCAACCATCTCTCTCCCTTATATAAAGAGGGATTTCTCATGGAAAAGGGTAAGGTTAATGGAGGTTGATTCAAGCAATATTAATATTGAGTAGGCTAAGAATTGGATGAGGAATTCTACTTTAGTTCATACTTGAATGCTTCATTTCAGTTCATCAAGTCATTGTGGATATTCTTCAGTCAAGGTTGGAGAAAGTGTGTGTGTTGGAGCAAAGGGCCATTGGAAGGGGACCTTGCGACATCAAGTCTTTTGGTTGTAATATCTACTTTCATTTAATATGATACAACAATATGTTTCTTTCCCATAAAACTATTCTTGTTTGATTGTATGATTCCTTGATCACATGCATAAGTTCTTGTTGAGTACATTGTGTTTCTTTCACTTTGGTTGGTTTGTGTTCTCTTGTAGATTCAATATCACAAGAGCATCTAAGTGGAGCTAGGACGACAATGACAAGAGGAAGAGATATTTAAAAGGTATGTTTCCCATCTCTTGTTACTTAGAAAACTCAATGATTAGAACTTAGGGAAAGTTTCATGTTCTGTTCTGTTTTGTTCTAGATCTAGGTGGATCTAGGGAGATCTTTTTATGTCCACATTTACCGATTAATCCTATAACAAAATTAGAGACCGTGCTGGGGATTCGACTCTCCTTTTGGTTTTTTTCTTTCCATTTTCTTTTAGCCTGCCTGTTTTTGCTTGAATTCATTCTTTGAGTCTGTGGGTGATCCGTCTGGACTCCCTGGGTCTGAAAGTCCAGTTATTTTTTTTGCCTTTCTCCCAATTTTTCCTCAATTACAGAGATCGTTGCACTGTACTCCATAGTCAGCCTGTGACGACCCTCTTACATCGTGTCCTTCTTGTGCAATCCAGTGTGACATCGTCACACTGTGTCCTATTGGTAGCCCACGATGACCTTTTCTCATCTCACTGTTCCCTACTGTCTGCCTGCGACGACTCGTGTAGGATTTGTTGGAGTGAGTCATTTTTATGTTTTCACCCAGTTTTGCGTTAGTTTCCTAGGGGGGACTTATGATACTAATGTTTGATTGATTTGTGAGTTTAAAGCTTGATTTTGATTGGTTGTCAGTGATTGAAAGTCTCTCTTTATCAATTTCACAAGTGTTTTTCTTTTGATTTGTGTCACAAGGATATAATCTCTGGATATTGATCTAAGTGATTTTTTGACCAGGAATCATTGATTTATTTTCAGTTTTGGATTGATTTCGCTTTCAATATTGTTTGTTGATTTAAAAACATTTTTGTTTGCATTTGACAAAAATCTTCTCAATCATTTCATTTTTGTCTACGTTAGGAGTTTCATTTGGGAATTGTGTTGAATGTATTTATTTTCTTGGATTACGCTTTCCTTTCATCATTATATCTCTGATCTGATTTGGGAAAGGAAGAACAAAATTCGTTTATTCTTTTTAGTAATCTTTGATAAGAGAATTTTTGCATTCGATTTTTTTTTTTAGAGAACATTGGAAAATTTTATAGTCTTTGATTATTTGGAATTGTGTTCATTAAAGAAATGAGAAATAGTATTTCATATCATTTGTACTTCAACGAAAAATACCTTCTCCCTACTGTAATTAGAGTTCATTGAATTGGAAGATTTCACATTCATATTTTCTTGCATTTTATTGGGTCAAGGTCACAACTCCATCAGTTTCATCTCCATCTCCCTTTTGAGTAAACAACATCTCTTAAAATACAACGTAATTTAAAATTTATTAGTAACTTTTATTTTCCAAAAATTCTCTTCACCAACATTAGCTAGGATAGCGCTTTGGAATAGGTTGTAAGGCACACTCTCCAAAGCATCAAAACACACAATAATATCTTGTGATAGGAAGAATTTAAATCCAATTGCTACATTTTGTCTTGGGAAGCCCTTCTCACAGAAGGGTCAAACCTGGGGTCACATTAAGACTGACAAAGTTACTCACCCTGCTTTGTTGGTATTGGTGTAGAGATTGCGCATATTATGGGGGTCGCTTGAAGGTATACCCACAATTAGGAGTGGAATCCTTTCGAGTTGATTTCAAGCTAGATACCTTGCCTTTGCGCATGGATTGGACTGTCGACTGTTTCCCCAGACATCGTTGTTGTAGTTGGTAACCTTAGTATCCTATCTCTTTAGGGTCTTTACACAAGGTGACTGTGGAGGGGAAAGTCTTCACGGTACCTGGAATCAACATTGGCCAAACTCACTCGGGCTCCTTGGAGGGTATACCTACGATTATGTGTGGGAGCTTGCACCAGAGTTTAAGTCCGTTAAGCAGGTTGTCAATGTAACTTTTCCACTCGCTTTATCCCATCCCCTTATTTTCTCGACTTTGCGACATTGGATTTCATCACCAACTAGTTTCTTCGAAATAAGAAGGTTTGTTTTCTTGGTTGATTTCTAGATTTTATTAGTGATTTTTGTTCGTTTCCTTAGTTGGAAATAGACTTTTTTCTTTCTTTACTTGGTTCAGCCAACATCGGCCTTCACCGTTCACGTAGGATGCAAGGATTACCTCCGAAAGATTCGAAAGGTTACCTTCCTTTGCCTCCCAATTCACCAAAAGGCTCTCCCGAGGGAGCTGTCAATAACAAAGTAGCTTCACAAGTTGGAAGTTCACACTCTTTAGAGGGATTCCAAATTGTTTCGGATTCTTTAGAGGCATTTAGACTTCCTCCAAATCCATTATTGAATATTAGAAAAGACGCATGGTTACTCTGGATGAATTCATTAGGAGAAATCATTATTGTTGACAACACTGGAGTACCTACTGGACCTAACGCAAAATATGGACTAGACAATCCACTGTTTCAAAGTGAATCCTTTAGAACCCCATCCCACACAACTAGAATTTTTAACCCTAGCTCTACCCCCATGAAAATACGTGATCTTTATGGAAACCTAGGGTCGAGTCCTGGCCCATCTATGGAATCGCAAATGCCTAAGACGTTTGTTACCTATACAATACCTTTAGACCATTTTACTTGCACGACCAATAGTGTTGCCATGGTTTCAAACCAATTGTTGGTTGGTTCTCACTCAATTCTACCTCTCTAGATGGCCCATTCTACTATGGTCCCACATGATACGACTATTTCTTCCGGAAATGTGGTTATCACTCAAGCTCCAATTGGAACACTACTTTTGTCTAGACCAAATCCTTCACTTCCCCTTGGGTGTAACGCTTTGAACACTTCCATTGCTATTCCCACCTAGAATCCATCCAGAGGGTCAAAACTCTTTATTCCTACTGGGTATAATGCTTCCAGTCAGTTTGTTCCTAAAACTACCCAGGTTCTCTCCGGAGGGCCTTACATCCCTCCTCCACCTTTGATTGGAGGAGAAAATCGTTTTGGCCCTAGTGGATTCAATCCAGTTGGAGTCACCAATCATTTTGTCGCTTCTGGTTTTCAGATTCTCGTTGGAGTCCAACCTCAAGTTGGGGGACAACTTCAATTTGGGGGGAAACCTCAGATTGGGGGATTACCCCAACTTGGGGGGAAACCTCAAGCTGGAGTTCATAACCCAGTTTTTAGACAAAATGTACCTGTGTTACCATCTCAACCTTGGAATCTTGATTTCCAAGGGAATCAACAACCGACTAAGGGGAAACATCCTCAAGTTAATTATTTTTTTCCTCCCAATCTCGGTCAACCATACCCAGGTTCCCTAAATCCTACTTGGGGCCCAAACTTTCAATATAACGTTTCTTTCCAAGGGAACATACCTAATCAACCCAACCTTGTTGGCTATTTCCCCCCAAACCCTCCACAACCGAATCTGTCGGGACTGTCTACTTATTTGCAGGCTGTTTACGGTCCTACTGGTATACCTACAAGACTTACTCCCCAAAATTACCAGTTTCCACAAGTGAATCGACGATTGACTTTTCTAGCCATCTTGGATTTACCAGATTTGTCTAGGATCTTGAATAATTGTAGTTTACACTCTCCTTATTGGACTGTCATCCCAGCCAAACTACCGTCTGACATTCCTAAGTTTGACGGTCGATCGGGAGAGGACACGAATAATCATGTTATGAATTTCCATATTTGGTGTTTTCCCAACTCATTAATGGACGACTCCATTAGATTGCGACTTTTTCAATAGACTCTCACGGGTTCGGCAACAAAGTGGTACATTGAGTTACCAAGAGGTTTATTTAATTACTTTAATACCCTCGCCATGGATTTTCTTACACATTACCAATTGACTATTCATTATGAAACATGAACCAAAATTTTGAGTTCTTTTAAGAAATCTTCTTCCACTCATATTTCTGATCACATCCATGAGTGGAGGAAGAGAAGGCGGTTAATCAAATTTCCCCTTCCTGACCAACTGTTGGCTGAGTGGTTTACTAAATCACTCATTAGACCTATAGCCTGTGATGTTTCCATGGGCAGTGTTGTCATTGAAGAGCAGACGATTAGTCGTGCTCAGTATTTATATCTCGTTTATTCGCAAATGGGCACAATTTACGACTTGATCCCTGACGCTCCTCTCCCTTCCATGAATCCTACCCCGACACATCCAATAACTTCTCAGGCTATTGATGGTGTGATTGGGACCTTCCATATTGAGACACAGTCCACACAAGCCAGTCACACCACTCCCAAATCTAATAATTCTAATTTAAAAATTACTCCTGCTCCTACTCCTTCCTCCAGTAAGATTGTTGAAGTTAAATCGGTTCAATCCATTCCTATCGGAAAAAACCAAAATAAAAAGAAAGGAAAGGGTAAGAACAAGGAAGAAAAAAATAATAATCAACAAAATGAAAATCCCAAAAGGCAACCTATTGATGATAAGGATAAACGTAAACGTCAATATCCTTGCCTCATTTGTGGTGACGATCATTACATGAAAGATTTTCCATGACGCGTCGAGGTTACTAAGTTACTCCAAGGGACCAGAAAGCCTCCTACACCCACCATTTTGTCACAACCTTTCCCTTCTTAGAAGCAGGCCCAATTGGTCATTCATGACCAAGCTTGTCCTTCTACCACATCTTATGTCCTTATGTGCACTGATGACTCTAAAAAGAACGAAGTTGCAGTCGCAACTCGGGCCAAAGATTAATTTTCGTCGAAGGAGAAAGTTGATGATTTACCACCTTTGTTGGTTCAACCTCCTCCCTCCATTTCAACCCCAAATGGTCCTCTTCATCTCGAAATACTGGGTCTCGATACAATTCTTCGCACTCCTCTAAAGGGCATTGTTCGAAAGTCGTCTTTTAACCCTCATGTGCGTGCTTCATAAAACTACAATATTGTAGAAGACCTTGTGTAAGAACCCTTCGTTATGTCGCCTCTCAAAGTCCTTCAAATTTGTCCCGCTCAAAGGAAGGCGCTGTTAAAATCCATTTGTGGAATTGACCCCATGGATACTAATTTAATAATCTTTGACCCAGAAGATCACGTTCCCAGGATCCCTCCTCAGTTAGCATTTCAGATACAAGTTGTCGTTGAAAACAAGAATATCTGTAGAACCGTTATTAACGAAGGAGCCTCAACTTGCATCATGTCCTTTACTTGTTGGAAATCTATTGGCTCTCCTACCCTCACTGAGTCACACAATACCCTTAAGGAATTCAATGGTACATGTTTCAAACCTCACGGTGTTTTTCCCTCATTGTCTATTACATTGGAAGGTAAATTAGTCAATGTCGAGGTTGAGTTCTTCGATGCACCTCTTGATTACAACCTTTTACTTGTTCGTAGCTGGATTGATTCTATGTGTGCAATTTTGTCTACCCTTTTCCATGTGTTACATTTCCCGCACCAAGGAAAGGTCGTCACTATTGACCAACTAGCCTTCTTTAATGATGATTCTCGTACTAGCAACGTACCCTTTATATCAAAGACACCTCCTGGTTATGAGAATGTTGGTGTGGGTCTTTTGAAAGATTCAACTTTGATGAGTACTTTTTCAATCCCACCACCTGATATTTCTCCCCCTTTTGTTGCCTTGATTAACATGATTTCCACCACTACTCGTGAAACCCCTGTGTCATATGACCCATGGATAGTAACTAGCTCTGGTGACCATCTTCATTATGGCAACCAAATTCCCTTAAGTCTAGTTGAATATGCTTATCAAGCTATTCAATCGACAATCTGCTCTCCTCCTACTCTCTGTGATTCATCTCTTGATCCATTTCATGTGATCTTTCCTACTAATGAGATGATCATGTCAGTCATGTCTATGGAAGACACTCCATGGGACGATGGGAATCATTGCTCCATTCTCTTCCTAGAACATGACATGATAGAGAGCTACCAATGGATTTCAGCTCTTTCGATCGTTGTTGTCATTTATTTCATTCCCGAGTCAACAAACGATGTCTTGTACGAAGGGAACTTGAGAAACATTTCACCTACCATTCCTCTAGACATATCGATTAAACCTGGATTCATGGAGAATATTCATATCAGGGCCTCCTGTTCTACTGACGAGGTCCACACTTATAAATCCCTTTTCCAAGAATTTTGTGACCTTTTTGCCCGTAGTTATGAAGAAATGCCAGGTATCGATCCTGATATTGTTGTACATGAGATTAAGACATATCTAGACGCTAAAACTGTCCGACAGAGACTTTGCCCAGTACATCCACGTAAATCCGTTGCTATCAAGATTGAAGTTGAGAAACTTACTAAATCCGACTTTGTTTATCCTGTGGCTTTGACCGATTGGGTATCCAATCTTGTTTTGGTAAATAAGAAGAAATGTATCATCCACGTCTGTGTAGATTATAGGGATATGGATAAATCTTGTCTTAAGGACAATTACCCAACCCCTTTCATCGACCAAATCGTTGACGACTGTGCTAGAAGAGAAATATTCTCCTTGATGGACGGTTTCTCCGACTATAATCAAATTAATATTTTACCAACAGATCAACACAAGACTGCTTTCATTTTCCCTTGGGGAACCTTTGCATACTGGAAATTACCTTTTGGTCTAAAGAATGTTGGTGAAATATTTTAGCATGTTATGTCTTATGCTTTCCATGATATAAAACATATCATACAACCCTATCTTGACGATCTACCGACGCATTCCGTGTGTCGTCAAGATCACCCGACACATTTACGAGCCATTTTCCTACGTTGTCGATATTATCGCATACGTTTGAACCCACACAAATGTGTTTTTTGTGTGGAGTCTGATCGACTTCTTAGTTTCATTGTGTCTATACAAGGGATTCGAGTAGACCCTTTGAAGGTTGAGGTGATTCTTAATCTCCCTCCTCCTTCCACACTCCACCAGCTCCAAAGTTTGCAAGGGAAGGCAAAATTTTTACAATGATACATCCCCAATTACGCTGAATTGACGAAAGGATTCACTCAACTTCTTAAGAAAGGTTACAAATTTGTATGGGATGACACTGCAACCAAATCCTTTGAAGCTTTGAAACTCGCTTTAACCCGTACACCACTACTATTTCCACTTGATTACAACCGAGATTACTTCCTCTACTTAGCTGCTTTGGACTCTACCATTGCCATGGTATTAGTCCAAGAGGATGATTGCAATGACAAACATGTGATATATTATTTGAGAAGGAGTCTCATGACTACCAAAACCAAATACTTACATGTGGAGAAACTGGCCTTTGTAGCTGCTCAAGCTGTCCAACAATTTTTTCACTATATCTTGTTACGTAGGACCACCGCTATTTCCGATTGCAACCCCATGAAACACATCCTTACTCGAAAATTGTTGGGGGGAAAGTAATCCAAATGGATTGTGATTCTCTAGGAGTTTGACTTGGAATTTGAACCCTCCAAGTCAAAGAAATCTTTGGTTTTTGTCGAATTGATATGTGACCTTCCCTCCACTGAGATAAGAAATGTGGTAGAGGATTATTTACATGAAGAATCCCTTTTTCTGATCAGTTCTCATGACGTATGGTACAAAGATATTATCATCTATCTCCAGACTCAAACTTTCTGGCCCGACCTTTCTAGTACTGATCGTCATTGAATACGGTATCAAGCCCGTTAATACATCATTATTAGTGATACTCTTTACCGCCGTGGTATTGACTCCATTTTTTGACGATGCCTTACTTACGATGAAGCTAAGAAATTTTTGAATGACTGTCACTATGGATCATGTGGAAGTCATATGTCTGGGTATGCCACTGCCCAAAAGATCTTGCGAGATGGTTACTTCTAGCCTTCATTATTTAAGGATTGCATTACTGTCATCCAGAAAATCCACGCTTGCTAAACTTATAATCATAAGATCAGATCTCACCCCGCTCCTCTTCACCCTATAGTTTCTGTTGGTCCATTTGCTAAATGGGGCATTGACTTCATGACATGTAACCCTTTCTCAGCCAGGGGGCATGGATACATTATTGTAGCTGTGGATTATTTCACTAAATGGGCCGAGGTGATGCCTACATTCGATAACACCAGGAGAACTGCAACACTATTCATATTCAATCATATTGTTACTAGATTTGGTGTTCCTCAAGCCATTGTTACAGATCATGGTAGTCACTTTCAAAATTTTATGATGTCCGAACTTTCTAAAAAGTTGGGTCTTCACCATGAAAACTCAACCCCCTATTATCCACAGGCCAATGGCCAGGTTGAAGCAATCAACAAATTTCTTACCACTATGCTTCGATGTATGATAATTTATAAGACAAATTGGCACACAATGTTGTTCTCAACATTATGGGCCTATTAGACATCCATTAAGTTTGCCACAAGCTTTACACCTTTCCAACTAGTTTACGGTATTGAAGAAATTTTTCCGATTGAATGTGAGATACTGTTAAGAACCAAATATCAATATAGCATAGAAAAACCTCAGAATAAGTACTCAACGCCTTGAAGAAGAGATAATTTCAGATAATAAGCCTCTTCAAGGGGGAAACCTCCTTTTACCCCACATAAATGTTCAAGTACAAGATGATTCCAAATGAAAATGTCTCCTTGGTATATATATGAGACTAGGAGGTATAATTACAACTAATGGAATAAAGCCGACATAAATAAAATAACATTACTAATGTAATATGCTCCAATTAAGGGGTAATGAGCCAATATTAGGGATTAACATGCCCCTCCCCTTGAGACAAGTGTTGTATGCAACGATTGAGTAACTCTGGATGCTTTTGTATAAAAGACTCATCTTCCCAAGTGGAATCTTCAGCCGGTAGTTTCCTCCATTTAATGAGATAATCTGAAATGGATCTATTCCTCAGCTGACAAATTCTTGTGTCAGTGATGGATTCAGGCTCTAATATGATTTTTCCTTCCTCGTCAAGTTTTGGAAATATAGTTTGAACTAGGATCTTGTCGCCTATAATATTCTTTAAGAATGAAACATGGAAAACTGGGTGTACTCGTGAAGATGTAGGCAACTCCAATTTGTATCCCTTAGTACCAATCTTTTGCAACACCTTATAAGGTCCATAGTGCTTTGGTGATAATTTATTATCCTTCTTGGCTTTCGTGAGGGACATCTGTTTGTATGGTTGTAGTCTTAAAAACACTCAATCCCCTACTTCAAAACTTCTTTCACTACGATGTTGATCTGCTTGTTGTTTCA
>JASDQU010011087.1:134068-146226 GCA_032191745.1 Picea mariana
TTGTGTCTTTTTTTCACGCCAAGACCTCTGCCAGAGCATACAGCCAAATCTTCTCACCATTTCTGCTCTGTCAAGCTTATGTTCTTCATCTCTTCATTTTCTCTCTATGTTCATGTTGTAATATTCATTACATATAGTTCAACTTGTTTTACAGAAAAACAACAGCCTTCCTCTGTCAGGGCATCATTCTTTTATTCATGTCCTCATCATCCGTTACACTCCAAATCTCCAACGCCCAGGTCAGGAAACAAAAATGCTCAAGAAACATGATTCCAATGCCTCAGAACAATGATTCAGTTAGTGTAACTAAATTGTAACCGATCAAGAAACCATGAAGTGAAACAACAACCCTTCGATCAGATTTTGTTTGATTAACATCATTGAATTATACACGTAGAGGATTTTTTACTTATCAACGCGTAACCTTCGATGTGGAGCCTAGCAGCGCTAGATCCTTCCCCTATCTTTTGCTGATGTGACCTTGGGCAATGATATCATGTGACCATGTGATTGTGGGGGCGGCCAAAGGTGGTTTGAGATCAAACTATGTTTCGCCCTACAATTTACCTCGAGCCTCCACGTGTCCTTTCTCTAAAACCGTGGTTTCGATTGCGGCCTACCCTTAACTTTTTAAAGTTTGCACACCTTCAATCCCTGCAATGAGATGGGACCGTCAATATCACGATCTTGACGTTGCTCCTGAACAAACGGTTCAAATTTGTCCTTTCAAGTTTTGCGGACCAGATCTAACCTTTCTAAATCAACAGTTGTGATTTATTCTGTGATCCGGGCTTCAGAAGTTTCAACTCTCAAACCCTGCTTTCCTTCGTACGTCAATATTCCTTATTCGATGATCCACGGACACCCTTCCTTCTAAATCAACGGCTCAACCTTTTAAATATCTTAACATATGATCAATGGCGGTGTCCAGACGTTTAGGCAAAACGAGCGCTTATCAGAATCAACGGTCATGATTTAATCTCCTGATGAGATGGATGATAGTCGGGACTTTGGGACTTTGGGATTTCAACTTTTCAAATCTTTTGAAAAAGATTTCATTGAACAAATCAGACTATTCACTTTTATTTCGCGGAACTAGATCAATGGTCAGATTCGATCCTTACACGTATCCTTTCACTGCTTAATCCATCAGTTAGGACTTAATCAAGCATTATGATGGTTGGCCACCATTTACTACGACACTTCAGCTATTCTACTTATGCTATCCTTCCACTGTATTTTGATCAATGATTGAGAATGCACTCGAAATGATCATCAGATCGGATGACTTATGTCCAATTAAAAATATTTCTGTGGTTGGAGTTTTCATGATTGGTCGGAATAGCCACAGTTTGGTCAATAGAGTGTCGACGTTTCAGATCCAAATCAGGATCCATCTTCAGGACAATGAGCCTGGGTTTAGATAATGAGAAGATTTGTTTTTAAATACTGGAATTGGTGTGAAAACTAAGTGTCGGCTAGGTTGTTTTGGTAAAAATTCTTTTTAATTATTTATTATGTGTGATTTAATTAGGGTTTTTGCTATTTGGTCAAAATCCTTTCTTTATTATTTGATTAGGGTTTTGTTTAATAGTTTTTGAAAATTATTAAATTATTATTGATTCGAAGTTTATTAATGTTTGTTTTAATTAAATATAACAAACATTAATAAACTTTGAGTTAAAAATAATTTAATAATTTCAAGTTTATTAATGTTTGTTATATTTAATTAGGGTTTCAAAGTTTAATGTTTGTTATATTTATTAATAATTTCAAAGTTTATTAATGTTTATTAATGTATAATTTCAAAGTTTATGTTTATCAAAGTTTATTAATGTTTATTAATTAGTTTATTAATAATTTCAAAGTTTATTAGTTTATTAATATTTTCGAAGTTTATTAATGTTTGTTATATTTATTTATTAGTTCTTAAGAATTAATTGTGAATCAGAGGGAACCAATTTTCACTTAATTCTAACCCATTATCTCTGTTCAGGTTGCTAGGGTGTTTACGGATTTCAATGGCTTCTCTAACACGACGTTTGAAGAAGTGATTTTCTTTGGCGAGGATTTTGGTGTCTTCTAAGCAGATATGGTGTCTTGTTTTAAGGGAGTGTTCAGCTAGGGAAGAGGTGCGGATGCGTTCGTTCTTAATGTCAGCTCCATGTTCTTTTATCCTAATCTGGAAGGAGCGACCAGTTTCACCGATGTAGCATTTTCCACATGAGCACTCTATTTTGTAGATTCCTTTACCTTTGCGGGGGTCGATTGGGACTTAGGGAGTCTATTGGTGGTGAAACTCCCGAAGTAAAACTCCCAGAGTGATGTAACTTGCTTACATCACTTGATGATGTGGCATGAGCCAAGTGCCTGCCATGTGTCACTCAGATTCATGATTTGCACGTACCTGAAATGTCGATTTCATCTTGACACTTGTCATTATTTGATTGTGCCACGTGTCCTTGCCGACGTGGTCTTCCATATGTCCTTGTTGATGTGGTCTGCTGACATGATCTGCCACATGTCCATGCTGACTTGGCCTACTGACATAGATATCATTGATCTAACGGTCATCGTATATTCTCCAGATCCGATGGTCGAGAATTTATTTCGACTCTCCAGCTCTACAGGCTTCGGGTATTTCAATTCTCAACTTGAAATTCTTGAAGTGAGATTTTTCTGAAGCATAACCTCCTCATAACTTTAGACCTGAAATGAATGATGTTCATTTGATCAAGATCTTAGATCAACAGCTCGATCTGTCTGCGATGCATCTTTTCCTTGGATTAAATCCAACGGCTCACCATCTTTTCTTATCCTATCCTTCCATTTAATTCAACCTGACGGTTGACGGAAATTTCGGTGATCGAGATCTCAGATATCATCCCTTGCTTATCCTGTCCTTCCACTTAAGTTGATCCGATGACTGATGGATATTTGGATAATCGAATTCTCAAACCTTGTGCCCCATTTATCCTATCCTTCACTTAAAGTGATCCAACGGTCGTGGGGACTCTCGAAGAAGATCCACGATCAAGGATTTTGATCCTGATCACGTTTTTGTACTATGCTTTCCCTTTTGATCTTTGATCTTTGCATATTGTTCGCTTCTCCTCCTGAGCTTATGATTTTCATGTTTTCCCTCGTCATTGATGTTCTTTCCATCAATGAAAAGCACACGCTTCCTATAAAACATGCCAACAATCTCCCCCTTTTTCATTGATGGCAACCCTGAAAGGATGCACTATTCTGCTTAGACCTCCAATTGTAGCATCCAGACCACACCTTTTCTCCCCCTCTAACATCAATGTCAAAGAAAACATGCCCCCCCTAAGCTGTTGCAATACTTTTCAGAGGCATCAGATATTCAACCAACACATACTCCCCCTAACAGGATGGACTCTCTTAGGTGAGAGAAGGGATGGCACCCATCTTCTGACGGAGATATTCAAATGGTGTCTTGGATAGGGGTTTAGTAAAGATGTATGCAATTTGTTATGTGGTTGGAATGTAATGAACATGAACAATCTGATTGGTGACCTGCTCTCTCAGAAAATGGTATTTTATGGGGATGTGCTTGGTCTTAGAATGAAATACTGGATTCTTGGATACACTAATGGCACTTGTTCAATTTGCAGACATAGTCAGGATTATCTGTCTGTGAAAATACTTGAGGTTGTTCCATACAAACTTCCTCTTCTAGATCTCCATTAAGAAATGTTGACTTAACATCCAACTGATATACTTTAAAGTTCTTATGAATTGCATAGGAAAGAAACATTATGATCGCTTCCAATCTTGCCACTGGTGAAAAGGTTTGATCAAAATCTTGTCCTTCAATCTGTGCATAGCCCTTACAGAACAATATTGCTTTGTTCCTGACAACTTGTCCCTGCTCATTCAATTTATTCTTAAAGACTCATTTGGAACCTATGACATTTTTACCTTCAGGTCTAGGAACCATCTCCAAAGTATTGTTTTTCTCAATCTGGTCAAGTTCATCATTTATGGATTTAACCCAATGGTCATCTTCGTTGGTTGCATTAAAGTCTTTAGGTTCAAGAAAAGACAGAAAGGCAATATGAGATTCTTCTAAGACATATTTCAACTGCTTTCTTGTCCGAACTCCTTGGTTTAGATGAGCAACTATCTGATGTTTCAGATGATTCTTCCTAGTAATAATGGAGGGTGCCTTTGTCTTGATCTCTTGGTTTGAGTCCTGCAGAGTATTTGTATCTAACTCAAAGTCTTTTCCTTCTGATTCTTGGACCTGTTCATCTTCAACTTCAGTTGTGGCCTCTGTAGAAAACTCAATATTGCTCACCTCGCTTACTGGGACTCCTTCATCAACCTTTAAATCAATGCAATCAACTAATTTATACAATCTTTTATTAAAGAATCTATATCCTTTACTATTGGTATCATATCCTAAGAATATGCCTTCATCGGCCCTGTCATCATACTTGCCAAGGTTTTCATTATTATTCTTTATGTAGCACTTACTCCCAAATACTTTGAAGTGTTTGATTGAAGCATGTCTTCCATACCACGGTTCATAAGGTGTCTTGTCACTATGTGGTCTGAGGTGGGATTTGTTAAAAATATGGACTATTGTGTGTATTTCTTCTACCCAGTAGGTTTGACCAATGTTCTTCTCATTCATCATTGACCTGACCATTTGATGAACTATTATGTTTTGCCTCTCAACTACTCCATTTTGCTATGGAGTTCCTCAGATTGTGTATTCTTTCTTGATCCCATGTTTATCACAAAATTCCTTGAAATCACTTGACATAAATTCTCCTCCTTTGTCTGATCTTACTAGCTTTCACATGTTGCTTGTTTGATTCTCATTTAAAGTCTTAAATATTTTAAATTTCTCAAATGCTTCAGCTTTTTCTTTGAGAAAAGCAACCCAAGTGAGTCTGGAGTAATCATCAATGATCAGCATGAAGTATTTGTCCTTCCCTGTTCCTTCCTGTCTTGATGGTCCACATAAATCCATATGAACTAATTGGAGTGTTTTCCCTGTTGAAGTAGAGTTATTGGATTTAAACTGTGTCCTCATTAGCTTTCCTACTTGGAAGGGTTTACACATAGAATCTTGTGGCTTTGATATTCTTGGAAAATCTTTTAATGCCTCAAGATTTTTGAGCTTGATTAAGTGGTCAAAGTTTATATTTCCAAGTCTCCTATGCCATAACCAACATTCATCATGTTTTCTTATATGACACTCTTCTCTATCTTCTTTAAGCACATATACATTATTATTTGTCCTTATGCCTTTAGCCACCACTTGTCCTGAGTTTACAGACTTTATCTTACAATCTTTGGAAGTGAACACCACTTCACATCCTCTATCACACATTTGACTTACACTGAGCAAATTATGTTTCAGCCCATCTACAAGTAGAACATCCTGTGATTTTCCTTTACCATTACTCAAACTCACCATCCCTTTACCCTTGATTTTACTTGGTTCATCATTTCCAAAGGTCACATTTCCTGTTTTTCTTTTACTTATAGACATAAACTTATCCTTGTCTCCAGTCATGTTCTTGGAACATCCACTATCTATATGCCAGGGGTATTTGTGTTTTTGAGCTGAAAGTACTAGACCACATTTTTCACTATCTTTCTTTTTCCATGTGCTGGCATTTCTAGCTAAGAGTTTTATCCTTGGATCTTCTTTGTAATTATTTAGATGGTAGTTTGTAGCTTTGTGGCCGAAGTTATGACAGTTATAGCATTTAAACTCATTGTTCAATAGGTCAAATTTATTGGTGCAGCGTTGTCTACTCATTGGATGCTTAGTTTTATGTCGCAAAGATTGTTTATCTCTTGACCTCCTTAGGTGCATGTCTCTAAACTTAATTTGACAATTTTCAATCTTATGAACAAAATTAGAGCAGTAAAAACAATAACCATCGAAGAAATTTTGGTACCTGAAGGATGGCCTTCTTTTTGGAATTTGTTGCTCCATCTTCTTTTATCTTTGTTTTTTATTAGGGATCATCTTGTCTTTACTAGCTTTTGGTGGCAGAGTACTCACATGGTTTGATTGTCTGTTGACTTGGAACTTGATCATCTTTACTGGCTCTTTGCTTTCTGGTTGCTTGCTACTTGAACCACTTACGTAACCTAAACCAATCTTCAACAAAGGATATCTTTGTTTGCTCAGAATGTTGTTTAGTTTTGTTGAGGCTTTAATGCTTGGAAGATTTTGGAGATACAATGCTTTAAACTTCTCCATATCTTTTCTGGTTTTTACTACCTCTTCTTCCAAGGCCTCACATCTTTCCTTCTTCTCTGATAATTGTTGTTTCAGAATGTCCTGTATTTTCTTTACTTCTTCTAATTTCACTTTTAGCAGGGAAAAGTATTCATCGGGTTTTTTATTGTCTTTCTCGAACTGTATCAACAATTCTTCTTAAATCTGAGTCTAGCAATTTCTTCCAGGGAACTGGTCAGTTCTCCTTCCAAGTCAACCACAACTTCTTCATCATTAACATCACTTCTTGTGATTTTATTATCATAATCCTCTTTGGACATAATCATAAATTCATTAACCTTATCTTCACAAGAAGAGTCACTATCTATGTCTCCTGAAGAGTCATCACTGTTTACACATAAACTTTTATTTTT
The DNA here is from genome assembly GCA_032191745.1 of Picea mariana. NCBI lineage: Eukaryota > Viridiplantae > Streptophyta > Pinopsida > Pinales > Pinaceae > Picea > Picea mariana. The sequence continues at coordinate 140,714 of JASDQU010011087.1, forward strand.
ACCAAATCTCTTGAATTTGTACTTATCTTCACCTTCAGAGTTCTGGTCCTTCTTCTTGTGTGTACACTTAGATGAAAAGTGACCTATCTTTCCATAGTTAAAAAAATTGAAGGGAAACTTGCCTTGGTACTTTCCTGATTCTTTCTTTAGTCTTCTCACAAATTTTGCTTCTATTCCATCAAGCTCAGAATCTTCGTTCTTATCTTCTTTAAATGATGCTTATCTAGAAGTGGGTTTATCTTTACCTATCCTCATTTCATATGCATTCAAAGTTCCTAGAATTTTATCAAAAGGAAAATATTTTAGATCATTAAGTTCTTCTATAGCAGAGACCTTTGAGTTGAACCTATCTGGCAAATATCTCAAAATTTTCTAAACTAAAGAGACTTCCTCAATTTTTTCACCAAGTCCTTTCATTGCATTTACTAGTTCTTCAACTCTCAGAAAGTACTTCCCAACAGTTTCATCCTCTTTTATCTTTAGTTGTTCAAACTGTAATATGTATGTTTGAAGCTTGGCATCCTTTACCTTCTCATTACCTTCATAACTGCTAATGAGTCTGTCCCACATTTCTTTCGCAGATTCTAAGTGAATAACTTTTACAAATTCTTATTTTGAAATCCCACTCAGAGTAGCATTCATAGCCTTAGCGTTGAAGCTGAATTCTAGCTTGTTATCCTTAGAATCTAGTACAACCAGCTTTACATAACCAGTCTCTACCACATCCCAGACATCTGCACCTAAAGCCATTATGTAGGTTCTCATCCTAACTTTCCAGAAGGAAATGTTTGTTCCATTGAACAGGGGGGCCTTATTGGTTAAATTTCATTCATGGCTAATCATGTTTAAGCTCTAGGATCTACCCTTAGATAAAAGGAACCAGCTCTGATACCGATTGTTAGACAACTGAGAGAGGGGAGTGAATCAGTTGTTACTGTTCTTAAACAATTATACCCATTTTAAACTCATTACATAACACTCAATGATGATCACAATAATTCAGGGAAGTAAGCAATACAGTATTCAACATCAATCACACACATGAAGTATATAGAGAGAGATATTCCTAAGGAAACCCATAAAGGGAGAAAACCACTTCTTCTTAATATGATAAGTAGTCTTTATTTTCTATACATTATCATTCTTATGAGCACCAACTCTTTGTGAGGCTACCACTTATGTTTTACAAGCTGCAACTTGTTGGGAGCACCAACTCTCTGGTTTCTCTAGCACTCACTAGAAGGAAGCACCAACTCCCTGAGTGTTTTGGCACCGACTGGATGGAAGCACCAACTTCCAGTCACACAAGCACCAACCTGTATAACAGAGAACAATGGTTCTCCCTTGCACCACCCTACCACCCTGGTTTTTCTGGTTGCAACCAGATGGAAGCTACAATTCCCTGTGTTCAAGCACCCACTTGAAACTTTGAGGAAAACAGTCCTCCCTAGAACCACCCTACCACCCTTAGATATAAATATTTTCTTGTTGAAATTTATTACAATGATACAATATTTATCAATGGATTACTAGTCTCATCATTGTTCTTCTACACTACTCTGCTCTACCTACGTCAGTGTCTTCCTGCTTGCATCTTCTTGCGCTTTCTGTACTTATGTGTTTTATGCTCTATGTGCCATGTATGTTTTGTGTGCTATGCCTCCCCTCTGAACTTTCACACATACGCTCAGTTGCCTTCTACGTGCATGAATAACTATCCAAAAATCTCCCTCGCTTCTCTGTTCTGCATCTTTTTGTCACGCCAAGACCTTTTCCAAATCATACAACCAGCTCTTCTCACCATTTATGCTCTGTCAAGCTTATGTTCTTCATCTCTGCATTTTCTCTCTCTGTTCATGTTGTAATATTCATTACATACAGTTCAACTTGTTTTACAGAAAAACAACAGCCTTCCTCTGTCACGACATATTTCTTTTATTCATGCCCTCACCATCCATTACACTCCAAATCTCTAACTCCCAGGTTGGGAATAAAAAATGCTCAAGAACCATGATTCCAATGGCCCAGAAAAATGATTCAGTTAGTGTAACTGAATCATAACTGATCAAGAAACCACGAAGTGAAATAGCAACCCTTCGATCATATTTTGTTTGATCAGCGTCGTTGGATTATACACGCAGAGGCTTTTTGAATTTTCAATGCGTAACCTTCGATGTGGAGCTTAGAAACGCTAGATCCTTCCCCTATATTCCACTGATGTGACCTTGGGTGATGATATCATGTGACCATGCGATTGCAGGCATGTCCAAAGGTCGTTTGAGATCAAACTACGTTTCGCCCCACAATTTATATCGAGCCTCCATGTGTCCTTTCTCCAAAACTGTGGTTTTGATTGTGGCCAACCCTTAACTTTTTAAATTTCATGCACCTTCAATCCCCACAATGAGACAAGACCATTTATCTCACGATCTTGATGGTGCTCCTGAAATGATGGTTCATATCTTTCCTTTGTAGTTCTGCAGACCAGATCTAACCTTCCTAAATCAATGGCTATGATTTATTGCATGATCTGGGCTTCGAGAGTTTCAACTCTCAAATCCTGCATTCCTTTGTACATCAATCTTCCAGAGTCGATGATCCACAAACACCCTTTCTTCTCAATCGATGGCTCAGCCTTTTAAATATCTTACCATATGACCAATGGAGGTTTCCAGATGTTTAGGCCAAACGAGCGCTTATCGGAATCAACGATCACGATTTAATCTCCTGATGAGATCGACAACAGTCGGGACTTCAGGACTTTAGGATTTCAACTTTTCATATATTCTGAACAAGATTTCGTCGAACAGATCGAACAGTTCACCTTTATTTCACGGAACCAGATCAATGGTCAAATTTAATCCTTACACTTATCCTATCACTGCTTAATCCATCGGCTAGGAATTAATCAATCATTGTGATGGATGGCCACCATTTACTTCGACACTTTGGCTATTCTACTTACACTATCCTTCCACTATATTTTGATCAATGGTTGAGAATGCACCCGAAGTGATCATCATATCGAATGACTTATGTACACTTCGAGACTTCGACATTTGGGACTTTAGGACTTAGGGCATCTATTGGTGGTGAAACTCCCGAAGTAAAAATCCCGGAGTGACATAACTTGCTTATATCACTTGATTATGTGGCACGAGTTGAGTGCCTTCCACATGCCACTCAGATTAGTGATTTTCACGTACCTGAAATGCCAATTTCATCTTGACACTTGTCATTATTTGATTGTGCCACGTGTCCTTGCCGACGTGGTATGCTATATGTCCTTACTGATGTGGTCTTCTGATGTGATCTGCCACATGTCCATGATGACATGGTTTGCTGAAGTAGATATCCCTGATCTAACAGTCATCGTATATTCTCTAGTTCCAATGGTCAAGAATTTATTTCGGCTCTCCGACTCTCCGAGCTTCGAGTATTTCATTTCTCAACTTGAAATTATTGAAGTGAGATTTTTCCAAAGCATAACCTCCTCATAACTTTAGACCTGAAATGAATGATGTTCATTTGATCAAGATCTTAGATCAACGGATTGATCTATCTACGATGCATCTTTGCCTTGGATTAAATCCAATGGCTCTCCATCTTTTATTATCCTATCCTTCCATTTAATTCAATCCGACGGCTGACGAAAATTCGGGTGATCGAGATCTCATATCTCTGCCCTTTCCTATCATGTCCTTCCACTTAATGTGATCCGACGGTTGATGGATATTAGGATAATAGAATTCTCAAACCTTGTGCCTTGTTTAACCTATCCTTCACTTAAAGTGATCCAATGGTCGTGAGGACTCTCGAAGGAGATCCACGATCAAGGATTTTGATCCCGATCATGTTTTTGAACTGCACTTTCCCTTCTGAGCTTTGATCTCTGCATATTGTTCACTTCTCCTCCTGAGCTTATGCTTTTGTTGTTTTCCATCATCATTGTTGTTCTGGCCATCAATGACAAGCACACGCTTCCTATAAAACATGCCAACACCTTCTTCCTAGAGAGGGTCGCAGCTTTGCGCTTGCAGGTAGAGTGGGGTATACCTTCCCCACAGGATTGGAGAATGAAGACGTGGGTCGACCTCATGACCCAACATGTAGTTGGTTCTATCGTGAGGTACAATGACGTCTTATTCAACTGGTTGAGGATTCATATGCCCATGGTCGACAACTATGCATATATTGGACTGGACTTCCGAGGAGATCCAGACCTATTTTTTCCTGAGGGTTCTTAATGGGGGGGCATAGGTAATAAAGAAATTTTGTTTATATGATGTTTTTTGTGATTTTTAATAATATAAAATGGTTTTTATGTTGTTTATCCAACAAATAATCAAATTCTCTTTGATGATGCAGATGTGGGACCTTACCAATCTCCAGGTTCATCCCCTATCCAGAGGTAAGGGGAGAGATATGCCGTAGCGAGAGTAGCTTCTGCCGACTATGAGACCATAGAGAAAAACCTAGAGGGGCTCACAATGACCATCCTTGATGCCTCTATTGATGATATTCCGAGGCATTACCAGCGCCACATAGTGGGCGTGTCTGCTTCCATCGGTCGAATTCTCCATAGAGTAGCATGGGCAGTCGCATGTTATATCGAGCAACATCCTTGATGCTCTATTGTATATGAAGTCGTGTGCTTCACATTTTTTATATTTTGGTGTTTGGAAAAAAATTAAAAATTTGTAAAATGTTTATCATTATATATATATGAGGCTTCTACCAGCTTACTTGTTGTATATACAATGTGTGATTGGATTTATAAATGTCTCAAATGTCTATCTAACACATAATTAGCCAAAGCATCTATTAATGTATTTAGACATCTAGGAATGTGTTGATATTCAATGTAATCAAAATGATGTTCCAAGAGGCGAATTCATAAATATACCCTCAATAAAGTAGGACTTCGGATAGAGTAGACGTTACTCAACTGTAGGACTACTAACTGTGAATCAAGTCGTACAACAAGATGAAGAATTCCAAGTGAAACATCGTCATTCAATAATTCGATGACTGCATTGTATTCTGTGATATTATTAGTTGCACGACCAAGGAAAACACCATGTAGACTAATCAGCTCATCTGTAGGTGCATAGATTTCCCAAGCAACAGATGCTAAGTTCTGAGTATTGTGACTAGCACCATCAACAAAGCCAAGGGAGGGTAGCGAAAACACCGACATATGGAAACCAAGCACAACACAAGGTAAGCAGTTGAAGAGTGAAACCAAACAACGAAAAAAAACACAAAAGTATGATACGCTAAAGTACAAGCACTCATGCAAAAATGACTTAAGCATATGGGTTACCAAAGTCTGAAGGAAAGCGTGTCATCATGGTGATTGTTGATAGACTGACCAAGTATGCACACTTTTGTGCACTCTCTCATCCTTTCAAAGCTAGTACAGTTTCCACCGCATTCATGGAGATAGTTCAAAAGCTACATGGAAGCCCAAAGATTATTGTAAGTGACAGAGATCCCATCTTCACTAGACA
>JASDQU010011087.1:147868-161401 GCA_032191745.1 Picea mariana
CATGGGAATAACATCACACAGGATCTCATCATGATAATTCCCAATCTTGAATTTAACTAAGCATTGTTTAGTGACACTTACCCGGTGTCCTTTCTGTAACCACGAGACTTTATATGGGCTCGGGTGCTTAGTCGTTGGAAACTTCAATTTCTCCACCATCTCGGTCGAAACGAGATTATCAGTGCTCCCGCTGTCGATGATTACTTTGCATTTTCTGTCCTTGGCTGTACAAGCCATTCTGAACAGTCTGCTCCTCTGCACTGCGCTATCCATATCCTTTTCAGGTGCCAAAATGATCTTATGCATTCCCAGTGACCTCCCGCTATCTGCGTCTTCGCTGTCCACGTCATGCCTCTGCGCCTCAGCGACGTGAGCTTTTCCTCCGTCCATTTTCCTCTCTGGAAAGTCAACGGCTTTGTGTCCGTTCTTACCACATGTGAAACATGTGATAACTCCTCCTCGACCTCTACCTCTGCCTCAGGTACGAGGAAATGTATTTGCATCAGCATATCCACCTTGCTGATCTTCTTGCTGCCTCCTCGGCTCAACAAATTGCTGTCTCTGCTGCGAGGTTCCACCTCTCTCAGCTCTACCCTGAGGCCTCTTCCAATCCTCCTTGGGATTCTGTGTTCACTCTTGAACAACAGTTTTTCCTCTAGGCTGGCTTCTGCCTCGCCCTCGCTGACCCTTCTTGCGGCTCAACTTTTCTTCTTCCTTCAGAGCCATCTGGTACGCATCCTCAACTGTCCGGATGGTCAGCATGCTCAGTTCATCCTGGATATCATACCTGAGGCCATTCAGGTATCTCGCCACCCTTTCGTCATCACTTTCCCGATGACCAGCCCTGATATTGAGCCTATAGAACTCCTTGGTGTACTCCTTCACCGACATCAACTTCTGTCTCAGGTTCTGCATACGCCTGAACAGAGTGATCTGGTAGTCTCTCGGAATAAACTTCGCCTTCAACTTGGTGATCATCCGATCCCAGCTTTTGATCTTCTGTTTGCCCTTGGAACGTCTGTCTACCTGCAGCTCATCCCACCATAAGGCAGCATGTCCTCTCAGCTTGGTTACTGCATGCCTTACCTTCTTGTCCTCTTCGATGTCTTCATAATCGAAGTAGGTGTCCAATGCTTGGATCCAATCCAACAATTCTTCTGCGTTTAGACTTCCCTCATAGACGGGAATGTCCATCTTTGTCTTCGAGCTCATCCTCGAAATGGCCCTAATCAACCTCTCTATCGAGGCGTCTTCTGCTGAGACCTCTTCTTCAGCATGTCCAACTTCCTCTTCAACCTCGGAATCGCTGAACTCCACTGCACCAGCTCCTCGCCTATGTGTAGTCTCCATCTCTTCGAGTCTCACTCGGAGATCTCGCATCTGACGTTCCATTTCAGCATTGCCTGCTGGCCTACCCCTTCTCCTGGCATCCCTGTCCTCCATGGTCTTTCTCTCCTGGGCGGCATTTGTATCTCTGCTTCCCTCTGCTACCTGAACAAAGAGAATTTCAATCCACGCTCTGATACCACTCTGACGCAAGTCGTGAGTATCAGAGTGTTTCCTCTTCCTTCTCCCTGCCTAAAATACACAGACAGTTCCAGGGCTCTGATACCACTCTGACGCAACCCGCCCCTTAGTGGACGGTCACACCTCCAGGACCTTCTCACCCTTAGGCCCGAAGAGTCAATGCTCTCCCAACTCCTTCGGGAGTTCCTTACTCACAGTACTACTCCCTCGGCGATCTCCCCTTCGGACGTCGGGAGATCGGATCTCGCGATATCGCGAGTCTTGCAGCACTATCCCATGCAATCAAACGCTGAGATTCTGAGTCCTGATGGTCAACGGTCAACCTTGGGATATCGCCACTCGTGATGCCGAGTGCTTATACTTCAAACCCCCGAGTGTCGAGGTGCCGAGACCACGTGTTAACTCCACCCAGCCTCCGTGGGTTTGTCACGACTTGGGACTTCGCTATCTCTCCACACTCCTTCTGACTTCGCAAACGCCGAAGTGCTGAACCCCGACTCTTTGGGATCTGATGCCACCTGTCTGCGCTCGAATCGACGGTCCCGATCAGATCGGGAAATTGCGTCCCGCGATTTCGACGTGCATGCAGTTCTAGCACTCGTCGACCCCGATTCGCCGATATGCAGCGGCAGATAATCCTTTCTGCGCCTGAGGGATTAACTCCCTCTCTCCTTTTCCCAGGTCCAATGATCCGTGGGACTTCGTAAGTCTTCACGACAAATTCAAGTCACCGATTCTCTTCCTCTGAAGAATTCTTCGTTCGCCACCTTTGTCCTGCGAAACTGAAAACAAAGGGACTATTCCTCCTGAGATTTGGTCGACTCTGACTTCCTCAGGGATCTCTCGAACCCTCTTCCTGCACTGGGTCTTCAACCTTTTCCGAAAGTGTTGAGGTCTTCCGGGTCCTGTGCGCTCACGCTACAACAGTCACAACTTTCCCCTTCTCAGACTTACTACTGAGACTCGAATTCGACCTACACTCATCTACACGGCTCGAACAACTCAATCCAACTCTGGACGGAGTGAGAACAAAGGTTCAACTACTTAGCCTCCTCGACGCACTCTATGCGGAGGTATTCGACTGCACTCTATGCAGGAATCTCCTGGCCTAAGCAGAGAAACAATTGAAACTCATTCTCTCAGGTTTCGAACCTGATATGCAATCACATAAGCAGCNAGCATAGAAAGAAGCAAACATGCACAAGCATAATATCAGCAACACACAGAGATCAAACACGTCCATGGAATTGAATCAGGGCTCTTCCTATTAATTCAATAACTGTACATGGAGGTTTCTCCACAACTCTCTGCTCTGCTCTCTTCTTGCTCTCTCAATGCTGAATGAATTGTTATGTTACAATGATACAAGGAAGGGTGTCTATACTCCGTTTTCCCTCTCGAAAGCTAAAACTGTCTAATCTACAGTTAATTATCCTATCTACCTGCATTAAATCTAAGTAAATGCCTCAGCTACCTAAGGACTAGAGCTTATCCACTCAAGGTCCGTTACAATGTACAAGTGTGCTTCATCACATCAGAACATTAATGTTTGGCGCAGCCATATATCACAATAGTTCAAAATTTGAATGTTGGCGCTTTCCAGCTATTCCTTTGCCTCCACGCGCTGGCTCGCTTGATGAGGTATGGATGCTCCTGCATCATATTATTCAATCATTTAACCTTTTAATGTCTTTGAAAAATTCAGGTTTGAAGGGTGGTCACCTCCACAATCCAAAACACATTTCCGAAAAGGTATAAATCATTTTCTTCTCTTGCGTCATGAAATTTTCCTTCATTTCCTTGTATACTTAAATTCAAAATCAGAAAAAAAAACCGACACATAGCATGCATAACACATAATTGTTTTATGACTAGGAGTAATAGTAATTTTGCATATTCATAAACAAAAGAATGAGACTCATCTTTTAACAAAAAATGGTCCAAGAGATTGGTCATGTAAGAGAAAATTTCCATTGAACCACAACCATCTAGTGTAGATACCACCACCAACTTAGCCTATGAGGCCACCATGGTGAAAAAACCAAGCAATAAAATTCTATATTTCTCATCCCAACCTTTCTACTCACATTCTTACCTAACCTTCTCAACACAAAGCATTACAAGAATCTGATTCATCCCGCGATAGATAAGGAACTCTCTTCCACTACACCATGCAACATAAGGAATATATTCACTTTATGTACTTCATGGTCCCTTAGATATATTATTATCTCTAGTTCTCTTTAGTGTGGATAGAAAGAGATTGATCTATTGTATTCTTTCTAAGAATTTCCTAAAAGAGCTATATTTGTCTCTCAAGGATATAAAGAGTATATAATGGATATTGAATGATGAATTGTTATCTTCCCTATCCTATATTATCACCTACAACCACTATATTTCATCCAAAGTCTACAATTTTCCTCTTCTTGATGTTGATTTTGGTTAATTTCCATATTGGTATGGGTTGGAAATGGAGAATAAAACATGAAATATGTAGAGAATTAATGTTAGAGTGCTTCCCAGAATGTTAGATTCAATGACAATATCATTGGTGGAAATGATGGATGACATTACCTATAACTAGCGGAATGTAGGACTCTTACACTTCCCATGGCATAAATATTGTACTCAACCCATGCTCCCATTATTATGTGAAAATACTTTCCCCACCAACCTCTTACATAGATTCAAGGATTGATTGATAAGTCAAAGAAGGTATATGGCTTCACTTAAGGCACATTGTAGAAAAATATGAGTTCTGAGAATGACCTTGGAGAAAGAGGATTTATTTTCCCATAGGTCCCCTTTCATCTTCCCCTATAGTGGAATCATAGTGCCTCTCATGCCTTCATGTGTTTTCTATGGTGGGTTGCATCACCATACATTGAAGTACTTGGATAGCCTAATTACTATTTAACTATTTGAGTGAAGGTCATTAGTGTTGTGTTAGAGTCTTAGGATTGTGTTTTGTATTTGTAAAATACACCATGTGAAACTCTTACATCAAAGCCATACATTGTCATTGACCTATTGAAATAAGTATTATCAAATAGTTGTTGTACCACTCAAGCACATATTTCAGTTTAGACACATTTTCTTTGAGTATTCCATCTTCTATATTGCATTATTTATTTTATATGTAACCTTGTAACCTTGAATGAGACTATTTTAGTGCACAATGAATTCCATATGGTTAATGATTGTATTAGAATCTCTCACTACAACCAACGATTGAGCACATGAACCTTTAGAAATTTTCAATCCTTTCCAAAGTGCATAAGCTTTTTCTTGGTTGTTGGAAAAAACACCAAGTCCCCATGAAAAATAAGTTATTAATATAAATAATAAATAATGTCAATGTTTTCTATTGATAGTTATTAATATGGTAATATTAATATTAATATTGCCACCTAAAATATATATATATTTTTTTTAAATAAATATTTTTTGTCGCACTTTCGACGAAACTAATATACCTGCGACGAATTCACTATATAAACAAAGAAATGTTGTCATCGCAAGTGTGACGACAATAAAATTGTTGCGATGCATTTTCTATATAAACAAAGAAATGTTGTCGTTAATGCGATGAATCCGTATATAAACAAAAAAATGTTGTCGTCGCAAGTGCGACGACAATAAAATTGCTGCGATGAATTTGCTATATAAACATAGAAATGGTGTCATTCCTGTGACGAATTAGTATATAAACAAAAAAAAGTTGTCGTCGCAAGTGAGACGACAATAAAAATTGATGTGACAAATTTTCTATATAGACAACGAAAATTATCGTCGCAATGGTCGTTGCAATTGAGACGAACTGTTGGTTTCAATGTCGTCTCAAGCGCGACGACAATAAAATTGCTATGATGAATTTGCTACATGAAAAATGAAAATTTTCGTCGCAATGGTCATCGCAATTGAGACGAATTGTTGGTTTCACCTAGTTTGCCTATATTGTCGTATTGGCGACGATATTTCTTTTTTTGTCGCAATTGTGAGAAGTTCCCTAGGGTCATCACTCTTGTGATGTTAATTCAAGTTCATCGAAATTTCCATGTGCCATAAAACGACGTTTCAGAGAGTCAAGATTCATCACAATATCCACGACATAACGTCACAAGAGCGTCGAAATAGTCGTTGCAAAATGACCCAAATTTTCTAGTGACTAGAAGGAAGCACCAACTCCCTAAGTGTTCCAGCACCAACTAGATGGAAGCACCAACTTCCAGTCACACAGGCACCAACCTGTATAACATAGAACAAAGGTTCTTCCTTGCACCACCCTACCACCCTGGTTTTTCTGGCTGCAACCAGATGGAAGCTACAACTCCCTGTGTTCAAGCACCCACTTGAAAATATGAGGGAAACAATTGTCCCTAGCACCACCTTACCACCCTATTTTTTCTGGTTGCAACCAGATGAAAGCTACAAATCCCTATGCTCAAGCACCCACTTGAAACTCTGAGGACAACAGTCCTCCCTAGCACCACCCTACCACCCTGAAATATAAATCTTTGCTTGCTGAAATTTATTGATATAGTATTTATCAATGGATTACTAGTCTCATCATTGTTCTGCTACACTGCTCTACTCTGCCTGCATCGGTGTCTTCCTGCTCGCATCTTCTTGCACTTTCTGTTCTTCTGTGTTTTATGCTCTGTGCGCCATGTCCATTCTATGTGCTATGCCTCCCCTCTGCACTTTCGCATATACGCTCAACTGCCTTCTACATGTGTGAATAACTATCCAAAAATCCCCCTTGCTTCTCTGTTCTATGTCTTTTTGTCACGCCAAGACCTCTGCCAGAGAATACAACCATCTCTCCTCACCATTTATGCTCTGTCAAGCTTATGTTCTTCATCTCTGCATTTTCTCTCTCTGTTCATGCTGTAATATTCATTACATAAATTTCAACTTGTTTTATAGAAAAACAAAATCTTCTCTTCATCACATCATTTTTCTTTTATTCCTACTCTCATCATCCGTTACACTCCGTATCTCTAATGCTCAAGTTGGGAATCTAAAAAATGCTCAGGAATCATGATTCCAATGCTCAAGAACAATGATTCAACCGCTCAGGAAAAATGATTCAGTTAGTGTAACTAAATTGTAACTAATCAAGAAATCATGAGATGAAACAACAACCCTTCGATCAGATTCTGTTTGATCAATGTTGTTGGATTATACATGCAGAGGCCTTTTTGAATTTTCAACGCATAACCTCCGATGTGGAGCCTAGAAATGCTAGATCTTTCCCCTATCTTCCGCTGATGTTAACTTGGGCGATGATATCATGTGACCATGTGATTGCGGGCGCGACCAAAGGTGGTTTGAGATCAAACTACATTTCGCCCCACAATTTACCTCGAGTCCCCACGTTTCCTTTCTCCAAAACCATGGTTTTGATTGTGGCCCACCCTTAACTTTTTAAAGTTCATGCACCTTCAATCCCCACAATGTGATGAGACTGTCGATCTCACGATCTTGACGGTGCTCCTGAATGAACGGTTCAAATTTGTTCTTTCACGATCTGTGGATCAGATCTAACCTTCCTAAATCAACGACTATGATTTATTTTTTGATCCGGGCTTCGGAAGTTTCAAATCTCAAACCTTGATTTCCTCTGTATGCCAATTTTCTGAAGTCGATGATCTGTGGACACCTGTCCTTCTTAATCGATGACTTTTCCTCTAGTTTGGGAATTTGACCTTTCAACGAGATCAACGGTGTTGCAGTCCCTTTCTCGATCAATGGTCGAGATATCCTTCGGGTCTTCGGAATTCTGAAATCTCAAGTCTCAAAATTTACTTCCCCTCGAAGTATGTGGATTACTGCCATGTGTCCTCTTGGATCAGAATATTGAGGCTTACTTTGAGTCTTTACCCGAAATCCACAGATTTACTCCACGTCTCTTCTCGATCAGACAACCCAGATCCACTTCGGACGATCTAATGCTTGATATTTACTTTAGACGATCTGACAACTGAGATTTATTTCATATGATCAGATGATCGAGATTTACTTTGGATGATCCGATGGTCGAGAATTTATTTTGTCTCTCCAGCTCTCTGGACTTCGGGGATTTCAAATCTCAAATTGAAAAATCTTGAAGTGAGATTTTTCTGTAGCGTAACCTCCTCATAATTGTAGACCCGAAATGAACTATGTTCGTTTGATCAAGATATTATATCAATGACTTGATATTTCTGCGATGCATATTTTCCTTGGATTAAATCCAACGACTCTCCATATTTACTTATCCTATCCTTCCATTTATTTCGATCCGACGACTGACAAAAATTCGGGTGATCAAGATGTCAGATCTCAGCCGTTTCTTATCCTATCCTTCCACTTAAAGTGATCCAATGGTCATGAGGACTCTCGAAGTAGATCCACGATAAAGGATTTGATCCTAATCACATTTCTATACTGCATTTTCCCTTATGAGCTTTAATCTCTACATACTATTTTCTTCTCCTCCTGAGCTTATGATTTTCCTGTTTTCCATCTTCATTGTTGTTCTTTCCATCAATGACAAGCACACTCTTCCTGTAAGACATGCCAACAATGGCCAATGATAAAAAGGGAACTTGAGGTTGGAGGCTTTGTGCAATTTCAGGAAATGCTTTGTCTTAGATATGATTCTCTTCCTGATGAATTCAAGGGCAAAGAATTCGGGGGTCAGAAAAATAGGAAATAGATAGGGGGATTCATGGAAAACATAAAACCATACCATTGTTGAATGCATGAATAGTACCCAGTCCCCCACTTTTTTTTGGGGATTTGGATGTAGATAGCTCCTCATGTCATCCAAAACTCTAGGTAAGATGGTGTTGAATATTAAACTATAAACCCTGGACATGACTTTGTTGATGAAAATGAGAAATTCAATCTTTTTACATTCAATTGATATGAATGTTTCTTTAGGAAATTCTCTCTTATTGGTCTCTATGAAAATATTCAATAGATAGGTGTAGTATCTGAAATGCCTTAGAGAGATGAAATTTACCAGTTGTTTATGGATATTATCAACTATGAATTGATCAAAATTGATACAGATTGACATACTAGACTTTGACATAAAAAATGCAACATGAAACCGAGCATGACTTCGAATACATATTTGTCATTATCCAGACCTAAAACTTGACTCAAAAGGGAACAAAACCATTGTACTTCAATAACTATTATACTCACATTCATTGGCAAAGACATATTCTGGTTTGACAATTGTTTCAAGAAAATATATCTGACTTCTGATGGACACTCTCTATATAACCTAATTGTATTTTCTTCATTGAATTATTCAGACACTACAGAGAAAGACTTTGGTATACTGAGGGAATCTAGAATTGATATACTCTCCTCCTTACACATGACCTCAGACCCCTTCTTATTTACGATGACTTTTTCTTCCTATGAATATTGCTTTGCGCACCAACCTAGGAATTTTGAAAAAGGGAAAGCGACTTCAACGACATAAGGGACTATGCTGGGATGGACTACTTCAAGGAATGGTATACGCTTTCCTACATTATTAGACAGATTTCTTTTGGACACAGAGATGGGTGAAATGGTACTTTCAGTGTCGAAAATGTCTGAATCTCAGTCAATTAGGGATTCTTCATTCGACATAGGGTCTTGCTTTGTTACTGAAGTTATGATAGGGTCCATGGAGTTGATGAAAAATACCTGGAAATGAGTGGAAATGGTGTGAAATTGGCATACTATTGAGCTTCAATCGAACGAGGGTGGTCGTGCCAACTTTCAAACATTCCAGTATTTTAAAAAATAATAAAATAAATAACAAATGCTCTTTATATACTTTTCCAATTTTGGGGGCACGAGGAAGTGGTTTAGGGCAAGCCACTTCTCGCCCCAAAATGCACTTGGTGGCGCCACTTGGTCCCGACCAAAAACCATGGTTTAGTTTTCGGCCTGCTTTCGGGAATTATCCTTCGCGCAACTCCTCCCCCCGAAATGATCCTTGACCGTCGATCAGGAGGGCTCACTATCTGTGACGTATTAGGTCCCATCACCTTAGCGCCTCACCAAATTTAGCATATTCCTTCTAGATTTATCCCCTCCCTTGATTTATTAGACTTCCATACCAATTTAGCACCTCACTGAGTCCTGAAATCTCGATTTCACACAAATTTTTTTAATGGTGATAATAGAGTGGATGAGCCACGATTCATAACATAAACCCCAACAATGGTCCTTTAAATCCCACAGGGTCACACATAGTGCTTTAAAAACAAAACTCATATCCATCATTAAATCAAACCACCATTCAATGCAACTTCTTTTAATTTCATTCTGGGCAGTATTACTCAATTCGAGAATCAAACATTTAGAACATAGGTGCTTTCTTAACAATAAAACATGACGATTTAACCAATATAAACAACATTTTTTATCGAGAACACAAGCTTCAAAAAATGTAATTTCCAATGAATAGGTGAGTATAGACTCTTTCCACAATTTCAAAGCAAGGGACCAATTAAACCCGTGCCCAAGTAACCGAGCAAGAACAATGCTCTCATCAACTCAAACTGGAGTAAGCAACGCTGTCACTGTAATGCGTAGGGTTTGAGATATGTCAATGACAGTAAATGGTAGATACAACGGGGCAATTTAAACAGAGGGTTTGGTAGTTGCATAACACATTAAGCTCATTCAACAAGTGATTTTCATTATTGTTACGAGAAAAATCTCTCTATGGTATGGGGTAAACCACAACAGATGGAAATGACTGCAGAAATCAACTCTAATCCCAGGTATGCTATATAAAAAAATATTCTAACTAGATAAGATAAGGAGCCTACCTCATCCATATGTTCGATGAAGTCCACCGTTGAGCACTAGACTCAAAGAAATACACCTGCAACCTATCCTCAACAACCAAGAAATGCAAGTATATGGTGATAATATATAAATTTAGCACATTCAATAGCATAATCCATCAATGTTCATAACATATATGCCCATGGAATAATAATTCAAATAGTTTCAAGACATTAATTGAACAAGAAAAGAGTATTTCTATTAAAATGTAATCAACAGAAGTGTATGGATTACAAACTTCCATGTCAACATGGTTCAGAACTGAGAAACTAAGTCCCTTCCAATTGGGCCTCCACCACTTCAATCCTCCACCAAAGGAAATCTCATATAAGAGAGACAATGCGGTTCTCAATCAAGTAGGGAAGAGCTTGGGGGTTGAACAATGTGTTCAGACTTAAAAGGACAAAGGGATGTAGAATCAATATGAAGTGAACAATTTCTCCAAAGCAACTTTGCTCTCAAAGTTGAATTCTTCTTCTCTTTTCCATAGCTCGGATATGGCTCATTTATAGCCTTCAAATGGAACTGAAGGGTTGAGTCGGAACGTTTCCAGTATATGGAAGGTACACAAAGGATATAAACAAGGCTTTGCAGGATGTAATCCATCTTAGAAAGTGGATAATTGTCTTTCAGAGACACCCTGTTTAGATTCTGAAAATCTACACATAATCTTAACTCGCCACTTTTCTTCCTGACAGGCACTAGGTAAGCCACCCACTTGGAAAATCTTACGGACACAATAATATTGGCATCAAACAGTTTCCTTACCTCCTTTTCAATCAATGGCAACAACAAAGGGTTGATTCTTCTCAACTTTTTCTTGAAAGGTTTCTGATCATCCTTGATGCGAATTACATGTTGAATTACCTTAGTATCATAGACCTTCAAATATTCATAACTCCATGCAAAGACATCACATAAGTATTTCATAAGGCTGATATACCTCTGTTTGATTTTTGGACTGAGTGCTTTTGACAGTTTGATGATCTTGGGATCTTCTTGAGTTCCAATGTTGCATTCGTCTATATCCTCATCATTTGTAGTGATTTTAGGATTTCTGGCTACATCATTGTTGTCAAAAATCTTTTCCAATTGGACCAAGACTTTGGGAATAATGTTATTTTTCAGTTGCACTATATCTCTTCCAGTAATCCGACTCTGAAAAAGGTCATTATTGTTGAACACAACTACCTTTTCATTCACTTCACAACAACACTCATCATCGATATTTACATTAGCAAATTCATCACTCATTTGAAGGAATATTTCTACCTGTTGTTGTCTTCATATACTTGCCAATATTTAATATTATCAGGTACAACTAGCCTATGTTTGAATTTAATTTTATACTATTTATTAGGAAAGATTTGAATTTTGAAAACCAAAGCTGAAGTAGCCAAAGCATCTGCAATTTGATTTTTACCCCTAGGAATCAATGACAAATTGTATTCTGAAAAATCTTCAAGAAGATCAAGCACTAAATTCCTATAATCTCTCAATATAGGATGCTTGGAATGATATACACCCTTTACCTGGTTAATGTCAAGCTCAAAATCCCCATGTACAACTATCCTTCTAGCACCCAATTCTTTTAAAGTCTTCAATCCCAAAATCAGTGCCTCATATTCGGCCATATTATTGGTACAATTGAAAGAGAGATTGTAAGAACAGATTTTTGTACCTATCTTGGGAGGGTTAATCCATAGACCAACTCCAGCTCCTTCCCTACTAGCAGCTCCATCAAAACTCATATTCCACATTTCATCCTCTGCACTGTTTTGCTGATCTGTAATTTCCTCTGTTCGATGATTATTTTTGTCTTTGACAGCCATGACAGTTGTTGACTTCCCCTATTCAAAACTCAAGTTATTATAGAAAATAGAGGAACCAACTTTGGTATCAATAGAGTAAATATGATGATTATTTGGTTGAGTTTTGCTACTCACCATGTACTTGAGCAACACTTCTCTGTACAACCTCCTTTCTTGGCCAACAACATGGATAGTAGCATATGACATGTCCATTTGCAAAGTTCCTTTCAACTTTGCAGCCCAAGATCTAGATAACATGCCAAATTTAGGAGGGATGTCGACAACCACCATGTCCATGATTAGATTTTTCGATGGGATTTGAGACAATGATACGACCAGATATTTGATCAAACCTAAGCATTTCACCTTCCATGAGTCAAAAGAGAAAACATCCTTATAAGGTATTGTAATGTCTAGGCCCAAGTCATCCATGACCAACTTGGGCATGCAATTATGTGATGTTACTAAATCTAACATGGCATTATGTAAGGTCATGTCATGAGTTTTAAGGATAAAATAGAAAGGATGAATGCCATCGACATCGCCACTCTCTTCCACATGCGGGCCAAACAAGATAACAGGGTGATCATTTTGTATGTTCAAGGTGTCAGGGGCCTCTTCCATTTTTAGCATTTTAATGATCTGATTTCTATATTCTCCATTCTTGATCAACTCATTAAACAAAACATAAATTTTGATTTTATCCATTTATCTTCCAAAATTGATATTAGACGGAGTTTTTTCTACCTTTTTTATGACCGTTTCCTTCCTTGCCTCAGGTATTTTCTTTGGGGGTTCTTATTTTTATTTTCCTTTCTCCATTACATCCCTTATTGAATTATCTTTCTTCGATTGTCTTGAAGAAGGGGTATTTGTCTGAATTTCCCTTGTAGGATTCTCCTTTGGAACATTTGTAGGCGCCTTTTTAGTTCTGAGGTTATACTTCTTCTGTAGATGCATAATAACATTGTGGTATCCTTTCCTAAACTCTTCAGTTTTCAATGACAACATATCATCATTTTCCTACATAAAATCATCATGTGCATCCATAAATTGATCATGTTCTCCTTTGGTTAAGAACACATTTGTTTTTGTATAGTCACAACAATGCATATGGTATTAGATTATTTGATCAAAATATTCGTTTGCATAGTTGTTTTGGAAAGAAGGATTTATTTGTTGATCACCTTGATCCCTTTGGTCTCTTTGCTTGATTTGTGGAACTGGGGCTCTTCTAAAATTTTGATTTCTGGGCTGAAAATCAGTTTGATCCCTGGTGGCAAGCTTATTTTCTATGGAAATCCTTTCCATGAGTCTTTCCATAGTTTTCATCATCAATTCA
>JASDQU010011087.1:168962-199572 GCA_032191745.1 Picea mariana
CCCCCCAAGTGGAAAACCAAAACCTATGGACAAAGGCTTGCTAGGACACCCTGTCAATCCCCCCAAACATGGTCAAGTGGGAAAATGTAAGATCCAAGCAGTTGTTAGAGATAAAAGGAATCTGACACATATATTTAAAGGTTTTAACGATCAAAAGTGACACATACCATGATACCCAAACCAATTACCTCATGGAGCAAGAACCTCTTCTGATACAAGACCAATCCGATGGTGATGGATGCTGTTGCTGCTGTCAAGACAAAAATGATGGGAGAAAAAGATGGGCCCTCCAGGGCCATGCTTAGGTCAATCCTGCTCGCGGTACTCCATGTACAGGACCTATGGGCCTCGAGACATGATCTCCTAGTTATCCCTAAAAAGTGGGGATACCATGTATCTGATTCACTTTTACCCTCAGGAATCAAATCTACAACTTTATTTCTTTTTCCCAGGGAAAGTTTTCAATTCTGTCCCTGAAAACGATGCCAAAATGTTAGCACTTAGTAAATTGTTGGGCTGAAGAGAAAAAATCTACCAAGGTAACCTACAAATCAACTTTAAGATTGGAAATGATCCTTTCCAATATAGAGAGGGCTCTCTCTGAGACCTAGTCTCTGCTAGATAATAACTTTGGATTGACGTCTAGATTTAGATGCTTGAGAAAGTTTTTTCTAGTTTCGCTGGCAAGGAAGTATAGTAATTTTTGGGCTATGGAGTCAACCTCTTAAAAACAAGAGAAATCAATGACTGGTAAGAGAAGATTTGAGAGTATAAATGCTAAACATGTAATGGTATTTCACTTTCAATATTGTTGTGTATGGCGAAAGAAAGGAGAAACATAAAGAAAATCAGAGCACCATTAGAGATGAATTCTGACTTAACTTATAAGAAAACATAGAGTTTAAATGGTTGAGTCTAAAGCACCACGAGATGAATTTTAAACCCTTTAAATATTTCCAATTTAAACAAATGAAATAGACATGAATTTGTAGGACCACTAGAATCTTTTCATCAAAAGTTTCAGGACCTCTGCATTTATATTTCCATTAGATTCAGAAAGTTAAATTCAAAAGTGCCCTGTCTACACTACTTTTCCAACCCGACTTACATCAAAAAAATCAAACATATAGAAAACTAACGCCCTCTTGGGCTGATATGTCCGAACTACTCCCCCCTAGAATCTTGCCTTCTGTTACTCTCCCCCTGGACAACCTTTTCAACAAAATTTTCTAAAATTAGAAACACGACTGCGCCAAAATCATCACATAACCGACATATTTGTTTCAAACATTTGGTCATGAGTAAGATTTGACCATCTCATTGTGATAAATCAATGTTTTCTTTCAAGGGGTGCCCGAGTAATCATGCATACTGCTGGAAACTCTATCACCTTTGTATAACAAAATCTTGTTGCTTTTGCATGATCACTATAACATGTGCATGGAGAGTTGGTGTAGCGAATATTTGTTAGTGGTCCCTTGTGCAAATCCAGGTGGTAGCAATGGTTAGGGACTATGCATCTCCTTCAAAACTTGCATGTGTTTCATAATACCTGCCCTTCTCATTAGGTAATCTTACAACGTTTGTGCAACGAATATTCATTGTGCAAGTGTTGCGTCAGACTTCTTGTTAACATAAGAAAGAAGGATATGTATGAAGAAAGATTCCATGCCACGACCCAAAAAGACAAAAATGGGGATATCTTACTCATGCCTCCGATGTCGCCTGCAACGTTAAATATTTGATTGTCTTTCTTAAAGACTGGTTCCATTTGTTCAAACTCTTCACCTGTCTCAACAAAACCACATTTATTTTCAGTTTTGATTGAGCATTGGGGAGAGTTGCACATGTGTTATCAATGGATGGTCTACACTCTTTGAAATGCTCTATGTTTTTTTCCTCTGACATCCTCTGTTCCTCCCTAAGCTCAATGATTACATCTTGGGATTCTCTGAGTTGTTTTTAAAGCCAATTTACATTCTTTTCTCTCGTTGTGGGCGATGTAGGGGGTAACTAACTTGTTCGACTCTATGATGTTGGTGTTTCAATAGTATTTTCTTCCATCTATCTTCTTAACTCTATGTTTTCTTGATAAAATTGGGCAATAACGTGTTGTTCTTGCTTCAGTTGCTGTGACAATTCCTGAACATTTGCATTTTCCTCACCTAACTCCACATGTCTATCATCAATTTCCTTGTTTCCACGTTCAACAAGCTCTAGCTGAATGATGCACATGGGAAATATCTTGGTAGAGGACTTGGTGCATGGTTTACTGAGAGCTTGGATCTCCTCAGTTTTGTCAGTCAATCTTGACCTACTTTTCTTCTGGGATGTTGGCTGACGGGACGCCGAGTCTTCTATTTCTTTCCCTTTTCTTTTTCCAGTAACATATTCCTTTATCACCTATAAACTATGAAGTGTTGTTTCCTCTGCAGATAGAAGAATGTCTCCTTTGGGGTCTCTGGAGATGTTATCCAAAATCAGAAAATAATCTTAGTTCTTGTTCAAATTTCTCAATTCTTCAACCAATAACATATTGATTAATGAAAAATGGAATAAATTGTTCCCCGACTGATCAACCTTGGCCTGGACACTGTCCACCATATTTCCCAAGCTTTGACACAAGAATAAAGGTAAATTCAATGGATTTTTCCCTGTGAAGTGCATCACTAAACTGATGTGATATGGGTACACCTTGTTGAGCCTTCCTTCACAGGTGAAATATCTTCTGATTATCTTCAGAAGTTTCTCGAAAGGCTCTAGGAGATATTGGCTTGGAATGTCGTCTCCAATTTTCTGATTTCGACATTTGAGCTTGATGAAGTCCATATAAAATGAAATTTTTAAAGGAATTCCTTTAAATCATTTTTCTCCACACAGAGGGATCTCCGTCGCGGCTGAAAAATTTTCCTCCGTCACTAGGAAAGTGATTCCCTCAGTTACGAGGAAAATCT
Source organism: Picea mariana (assembly GCA_032191745.1). NCBI lineage: Eukaryota > Viridiplantae > Streptophyta > Pinopsida > Pinales > Pinaceae > Picea > Picea mariana. The sequence continues at coordinate 171,917 of JASDQU010011087.1, forward strand.
CTATGACTAGGGGTAAACCACAACAGACAGAAATGACTGTAGAAATAAACTCTAATATCAAGTATGTTATATAAACAAATATGCTAACAAGACAAGATAAGAGGCCTACCTCATCCAGACATTTGATGAAGTTCACCATTGAGCACTTGACCCAAAACAATATACCTGCAACTAGTCCTCAACAACCAAGCAACGCAAGCATATGGTGATAATATATAATGTTAGCATAATCCATAAAATTAATAAAAAATACAACCATGGAATAATAATTCAAATATTTGCGAGATATTAATTGGACGAGAAAAGAGTATTTCTATTAAGATGTAATCAACATAAGTGAATGAGTTACAAACTTCCGTGTCGGCATGGTTCAGAATTGAGAAACTAAGTTTCTTCCAGTTGGGCCTCCACCACTTATATCCTACACCAAAGACAAGATCATATAAGAGAGACAATGAAGTTCTCAATGAATAAGGGAAGAGATTGGGGGCTGAACAATGTGTTCAGACTTAAAGGACAAAGGGATGTAGACTCAATGTGAAGTGAATAATTTCTCCAGAGTAACTTTTCTCTCAAAGTTGAATTCTTTCTCCTTTTTTCCATAGCTTGGATTTGGCCCATTTATAGCCTTCAAGTGGAACTAAAGGGCCGAGTCAAAATGTTTCCAGTATATGGAATACCAAGTATCACTGATCTCGTGACGTGACATGGAAACCCGACGCCATTTTTTAATTTTGGGCACATTTCTCGATGTACGTGGGCTGTAGTGGTGCAACCTGCATATACACATGATGTAATATAGGCAGGGCACATATATGTGGAAAAATCATGTTTTTAGCTGTGGGATTTGCAAAAGGGGACTTCAAGTCTACATAGGGAAATGGAAAAAGGCCTTATGTGCAAGATTGGATGGGGTGAGGAAAATCTTTCTATAACAGATTCCTCCCAATGTGTGAGGTCAGAGGAGTATCTGGGATGGCCGAAATACATTTTAAGACCCAGAAGTGGAGTAATGGGGAACCAGCTAGAAGAAATAGTTGCTCATTACAATCTATATTCACTTTGCATACATGGCTTCCAATTTGAATTACACTATAGATCCATGTGAAAATATACCAAACAACTATCCATGGCCATGAATAGGAAAATACAAATGTGGTTACATGCCAAAGGCTATTACAGTCACAGAGAAGGCCCAGTAAAACCAGTCTCAAAATCAATCTGAAGATATCTGTATACAATGGAATACAATCTAATATCCCATGATCACTGAAGTCACACAGGTACTGGTCCAATGAAAAGGTAGCAACAACTCAGGAAAGATGCGAATATAAACTGATATCTTCAAGTATTCTACACAATCTGCCAAAGGTGAAAGTCTACATCATGTGAATAAAAGAGTTGAGGTCGAACACAATGAGACCTCATTTGATTACTGGTCATTGAGATATACCGTTAACAAATGCGAGATAACCCACCGATGATGAAAGTAGGTATCAAGGCACTGAGTACATTCTTACAAGTGTGAATAAAGGAGTCGGGGTCTAACACTCGAAGAATCCATCGATCAAGAGACATTTATGTATTCCTAACTGTCGATGGCAAGAGAACCTACCACTAATGACTGTAAGCCTCTAGGTACTCATAGGACTCTAGGTCTCATCTCCAAAATAGATGAGCTGAAGTCGATGGAAGGAGACCCATTGAAAGGAGAGCATTAAGGCATCTCTCATATTTCAACATGAGGTACAAAGCAGGAGCTTGATAATTTGGAGGAAATTGGATGAAGAACATGTTTACGAACCAATGACCCTGTATGTCTTTCATGTGTGCTAGGTGCAAGAGGTATGCAAAAAAGATCCTCTGAATAGAAGCCAATGAGGAAAACTACTGACAAAGGTGAGTAAACCACCAATAAGGCTAATGGCATCCAATACACTGCACAAATCCCAATGTGTGAATAGATGTCTTGCCATCGAACATAAGGGAAACCACCCATGATGAAATGTCGACTGTTGGGTTCAAGGTTACCTACCAATGAGGAAAGTAGGACCAAGGTGCGTAATATGACTACAACTTCATGTGATTTTGAGACAAATTGAGGGTATGGTCAACATGCAAAGTCAATATTTCCAAGGAATGGTCGACACAAGTTGATAGAAATCCTTTGAACAAGAGCATGAGACCTATGGAAGACTCAGGAAACATAGACTCAATGATGAAACCATAAGACGCAGGAGGCATCAATCAAATTCTCCATAGGGACTAGAAGAGTAACCAGTTGGGGGAGTAAAATCTCTGTAACGAGCTCAACTTCCTAAGGCCATGCTAAACCCAAAATTATGATGACAAGTAGAATAAAAAATTGTGCTCTATTCAAAGGCACATGATTGCTGCCAATATAAGATAATACTCCCTTTCCACCCATATTTTTTTTGTTTTTTCATAGTCAAGTGAATGCTATGATACATAGGAGGAAACAAGTGTCGCAAGTAAGAAAAACTAGTTCCAATAGTGGAACATACCTATGCTCAATGCAAGGAGGTGCATGCAGATAGACACTTGGGGGAATGTTCCCTCCTGGGTATAGGGTGTCAAGATGCGAAAGATATAAACAAGGCTCTGCTTGGTTGAGGATGCAAAACTGTTGAGGCAAATGGTTTATAACGCAAAGAGAGAACCGACAATAGGCTCAATACTGCAAGCAAGGGCATGAGATGCAATCACAACTTAATGCCAAAAAATGTCCTTTTTCATAATCTTAGTCTACTTGGTTTGAAAAATGGATAAACTTGTACCAAATATATGTCCTTTCAAATCCAATTTATGAGTGTGAAAGAGACAAGTTCACTCGACAATCTTTTCACTTTTTGAAAACGAGTCGAGAAAGAGCTTAAATCAAACTTGCTTGGGAGTCCTATAGGTATAGGTCAACATGTTTATGAGTGAGAAATGAGGTTCAACATAAATTCATGTATTATATTTAAGGTACTCTCTGTCCTACGGAAAAAAATCCCTGCATGGGCATCGAATGAAGCAAAGGGTCTAACTAGGGTACCCATGTTTGGTAAGTCTCTACCATTTGATAACGACACTTCTAATAGAAGATAGAAAGTTCTGTGTTGGAAAAAAATTGGTTCGTACCTAAGGCATATGCATGACAGTTATAGGATGATGCAAGTGTGCATGATGGAATGGATACCTATCTTATATGATGGGTAGTGAACATACCTGTCCGAATTTATGAACGGTCGACATAACACTAAAAACCAAAAGAATCCCTGGACAAAATGATGCAGGAGCATCCGTAATTCATCATACAAACCAGCGCGAGGAGAAAGAAGAGAGAGCTGGACAAGCCAGCAAACCTCAAATTTTGAATTCTACCTTGGTATTGTTGCGTCACCGTTTTACTAAAGGCATTCAAAGCTGAGCGCACTTGTAATGTAATGTAGATAAGCAGGCATTTAATGGTTTTAATGCTGTTAGATAGAAATTAGCTGTAGATTAGACAGTTTTTACTTCCAGGAGGGAAAATGAATATAGGCAACTTCCTTGTATAATTGAGATTATTATTCAGCATTAAAAAAAAAAAGAAGCAAAGGAGAACAGAGCAGATAGCCTGTGAGAAACCCCATGTACAGACATTGAATTAATAGGAAAGATTTGATTCAATCTCATGGATGTGTTTGATCTCTGTGTGCTGTTGATATTATGCTTATGCATGTTTGCTTCTCTTTATTCTTATCTTTTATATGCTGCATATGTGATTGCGTATCAGGTTAGTAACCTGAGAGAATGAGTTTCAATTGCTTCTCTGCTTGAACCAGGATATTCCTGCATAGAGTGCAGTCGAATTCCTCCGCATAGAGTGCGTTGAGGGGGGTTCAGCAGTGAGCTCTTATTATTGTCGACCAGAGTTGAGTTGGGTTAATCAAATAGTGCAGGTGAGTGCAGGTCGAATTGACGTCTCAAAGCCGAGTCTGAGAGAAGGAGGCCTGGACCGTGTTAGCAGGATTGCACAGGTCTAGACGGCTTCAACGCTTTGACAGCTATTGGAAGTTGAGCACAGGAAGAACATGAGAAGTCTATGAAGGAGTCAAAGAGAGACAAAGCTCAGGAGGGATAGTTCCTTGCGAACATCTCAGGAACAGGCCTGGGAGAGACTGAACCAAGGAAAAAGCTTAGAAGCCGGAGGATTCTTAAGAGGAAGAGAATCAACGAAGTGTAACTCCAGTGAAGTTCCACGAAATCCCGAGGACCGTCAGATCGTGGTGGAGTTGCGTGGAAGAGAACCCGTAAGAACAAGCATGGAGAATCAAAGTTCATCGAACTTTGGGGTTTCGGCGTTCGGGGATTGGTAAGGCGAGAGTTCTACACCTCGAGAAATCGCGAGTTGCGGTTTCCCGAATCGATCGGAGCCGTCGATCATAGCGGGGACACGTGGCGCAGGATCCTGAGGAGTCGGGATTCGGGGTTTTACAAGGACTGTGACCTTGTGCATCAGGAGACACGAATTCCCAAATCGCGATTTTCCAATAGCACGAGTGGGAGACAGGTGTCAAGGCGTTAGGCCTCACCATGGGATGTTGACAGGTGGCATCGGAGAATCATGGTTCGGGGTTTTGTGATGCAAGAGAATTGCGACCAGTGAAATCACGATCCCGTGATCCTCGATCACACAAGTGAAGGAGGTGACGTAGCTGAGTGGGACCTCCAGAGCAAGTGGAGAACAGGTGTCATCGGACTTCGGGGTTTCGGTGTTCGGTGTTTCGGGGTTTTCGACCACGAAGAAACTTTGTATCGTGGAATTCACGATCCGCGAAATCCTGAAGAGGACGTGGCAAGGTGGGTCCACAAGACATAGTGGGAGACAGGTGGCGTCAGTTCGGAGTTTGGTGTTTGGGAATCGAAAAGGGCAGTGAAACATAACATCGCCTTTCCCGATTTTCCGATAGGGAAAGTTCCGATATCCGAAAGGGTTGACTGTTGACTATCGGGGTTCGGGGTTTGGAGCTGTTTACGCATCGTGCTAGCGAGAACCGTGAACTCCCGAGTCGCGATATCCCAATTTTCAAGAGGGAGATTGCCGAAGGATTATTGTGGGTGACTCGTGATTCCCGAGGGGAGTTGGAAGAGCTCAGACTCTTCGGGCCCGTGACTTGAGTAAGGTCCTGGTGGGAGCGGCTGCTCGCTGAGGGGCAGGTTGTGTCACAAAACTACAAAAACCAACTCAATCCACTATTGTATTAGTCCATTAGGCGAAAATATTATCTGAAACTATGCAAAGTGGGTAAAAATTTGCTATAAATAGTAAAAAAACCAAATTTACTATACCATTTTAGTTTTTTACCCAAATAGTGGATTTTGGACCAAATTACCTCTGATATTCAACTGGTGATTGCGAGAGCTACGAGTGACAGAATTGGTGACCATCTAGACCAGGTAAGTCCTCTTCCCCTCCTCTTTCTTTTTAGTGGACTATATTTTTTTATTTAGGTTTCAAATTTTAAGTTATTTAGGGCGGAAATTAGAAGTTTAGGTGTACGCGATCTATCGTTCATTAGGTCGCGTATACGCGTGATTATATGCGATTGTCTAAAAGACAACCTGCGTATACTCAACCCTATATGTGACTGTAAACACTGCAGCCCGTGTATATGTCCGTAAACAATGTTTTTTAGTGAATGTTAACTCAAAAAATGATTTTTCTCTTGCAGGATGGTGCTAGATTAGAGGAAAAAGGAATATGAGGAGGTAGATGATGCTATGGAAAGATATTCAGGGACCCAAATGGCCTTGAAAACATGTGGGTTGTATAAGTTTTGGGCTCTCAAAGGGATGAGGGCCCAAGCAAGTTTTCTACAGTTGCTCGTGGATTACTGGAATCCAGACAATGAGAGATTTAACCTTGATGGGAAACCATTAAGGATTGAAGTCAAGGATATCTATTTCTTGACAGGGTTGTTGCGTCGGGGTGAGGTGGTCAACCTCAAAGATGGATTAGTTGGGAGAGGTATGAAGATAGAAGAATACATAACTGCTCATTGCATTGCAGGGACCGAGAAGGTCGGGATTCAACTCCCCATCCGAATGATAAACAATCTAAGCCTCACGATTGTTGTCCTCATTTTGACATGGATCACAGGATCAACCTCATTCCACCAGGTATTGAGGCCTCTTATGTTCTACTTTGTAGAGTGCTTGAGACCCACGGTGTACGACTAGTGCAACTCACTACTACTGGCTAACATGAAGAGCCAGTTGACAAAATGCAAACAGGGTGGTAAGAGGAACTCCACGTTCACTTCCATCTTGTGTATCTTTTTCTTCGAGCAGGTTTTGGGTTTGGGACCTAGAGTTTATATCCTTCCGTGAGGGTCTCGCGATCCAACTATGGCACAGTGGACCTAGGTGATGAGATGATAGGGGGAGGTAGGGTGCCCACACCCTACAACGATGATTCATTTTATTGGTGGAGATGACAGGTCATTGCTCTGGCTGACTACGGGGACATAGGTAAGTCAAAGTTTTTTAAATATTTCATTTTTTTGTATTTTTGTATCGAAAAACAAAAATATTTTTGGATTATGTTTAAGTACTAATTAGACACATATGTGATGTAGACGTAGGTCCATGACGGCCATATGGGATTCCATGACATCGTCAGAGGCACTGGGGAAATGAGGCGGCGAGAGGAGAAGCAGAGAGAGTCCTTCAAAACGTGCAGGGAAACCTGTCTCGTTTGACACAAAGGATTCTGATGGTTCAGGTGGAGGATCTGCTGGAGGCTATGCAACGACAGGTGGTAGGCGTGCCCAGATCTTGGGTGTGACTCTTTCAGCATCTCACAAACACCTTAGTTTTTTATCATGAAACACATTCGGTGCCACAGGCATATATGTCATGATTTTTGTATTATCGGATGTATATGTGTATTGAGGGTGTTAGCCCTAATTTTGTGCTATAAACGTCATATTTTTGAAATATATATAAAAACATGGTTCTTCGGCTTTACTTATGTTACAATGTGTACATTGATGAGAATTTTTTCTTTTTTTTAGTTATGTGACAAATGCCAATATAAAATGTAATTAGCATATGCATTAGATAGACAATTAGAACTCCTAGGTATGTGATGATAAGTAATAAAATCAAACTGTCATTCTAAAAGACGTACCCATAGGAATCGTCGGAGTAACATAGGGTCATGCAAATAGTAACTATGGTTCAATTGACATACTACTAACTGGGAATCCAGGAGAACCTCCAAAGAACGAATACCATGTCAAATGGCATCACACAAAAGTTATATAACGACGCTATATTTGGCCACATTGTTCGTGGATGGCCCTAGGCATATGTGACCTGAAGACACTAGTAGACCCTTGGGTGAGTAAACAACCCAAGCGACAAAATCCAAGTTCCGTGTATGAAGAATAGCTCCCTCTGCGAATCCTAAGTATACCAAAGACTCCATTGACATCTACCAACCAAGGGAAAACTCGATAAGCAAAATGAAGACAAAAAATAAAGGGAAAATATATATACACTAAATTACATTAGTATAAAAAGAGTTACGCCTAAGCTTGGGGCTCAAGAGTAATATCTTTTCAAGTAGATCCCATTCCGGGGCTCAACCAACATGTTCCCTCCATAATCTTCTAATTCATAGGATGCTTTTTTGAATACACATCGCATGATATAGGGACCGTGCCACATGGGTTTAAACTTGCCTACCACCAGTGGTTCTTTGTCTTGATAAAAGAATAGGACCAAGTCACCCTCAACCTACAACCAAGGACATACAGACGTATTGTATTGGACATTGACACGTCTTCTATTTGCTTTGATAGTCGTAGAGGCGTCTCGACGCTACTCATCAAGGATCTCTAGGTGCACAAGGCGTCGTTCAAGATCATAAGTGTCAGGTAGGAGTGAAACTGCCAATCTAAGAGAAGGGATTTCACATTCAATATGTAAGATAGAATCCACATCGTGTACTATCTAGAAAGGAGAAAAGGTAGTGGTAGTCTTGACCGAGGTTCGGTATTCCCAAAGTGAGGGATATAGCATGATATGCCAGTTAGATTTTCTCTGGCTGACAGTTTTATGCAAAATGGTCTTGATAGACTTGTTTACAGCCTCTACCTGTCCATTTTCCCATGGGTAGTAAGTGTTGAGGAAAAGATATGAAATTATCTTACTCAAGCATTTTTAGATCTTTCTTGGCTAAAGAAAGATAAACGAGAATATCACCCTATGTTTATAGCCTCAAAAATTGTTTCCTAATCCACAAGTATTGGTTACAAGGGCTTAGGATGATTTTATTATAATTAAAAGATTGCTTAAAAATTTAATATTTATGTAATTTTCTAAATATAACAGATGAAGAAGTAAATGTAGAGACAAAAGAAAAAATACCAAGTCAATGATTAAAACAGATGAGATAGAAAACAATCACTTATTTCATTCCAATTTATCAAAAGAATTGTTCTCTTTACAAAATTCCTTAAGTTTGGACCAAATTCAAACTTAGATGTCCCCGATGAAAACCATACAAAAGGACTTCGGACAAAAAGTAAAAAAACTGAACTTTAAAAGCTGGATCAACTTGCCACATATTGCTGCCCACTCAACTCTGCACAATATCCTTTATCAGTCATAAAATTTAATTCACAAACAAACAAGTCTACATAGACTATCAAAGATAGATCAATGCCTATGAAAAACAAGTGTCTGAATGATGTAATTCATCCTTGAATCTTGTTGTCTACAATAGGACCCTGTTGTCATAAAAGAGAATTAGGCTTTCAATGAATTAAAGAATGAATGAAAACTGAACTATCTCAATAAAACTCAAGAGAATACCTTAGTATGATTTATCCTTCTATCCTTCTCTTGTTCCTCCTTCTCCTTTTTCCTTTAAGCAATCAAAATTAGTTGAAGTAGTTAAACTACCTTTTTTAGTTAAGTTAATCAAAACTCAACTAAATTTTAGTTTAGGGGGAAAATTAATAAAATAATAATAAAGGTCTTTAATAAATAATAACTAGTAGGTGGGACCCCTTGTGACTTTCTTTAGTTTCTTAACAAACATAACACAACTAGTTAATCAATCAAACACATCCCTCCTTGTGGCTCCCATCATCACTCTCATAATTTTGAAAATTAATATCAATAATATTTGAAATCATATCCAAAAAAGATAATATCCAACATATCCAAAAATAGTATGTTGTCCAAAAACTTCAACAGTCAATTGTTCTCAATAATCAATAAATAAAAACACTCAAAATCCATATTTGCCACTCTGGGAAGAAATTTTCCTCTTGTTGTTGTTGTCTCCCTTTGATTTCTCTGAATTTTCCTTAGGTTGTGTGGAGCCTTTAGGCTTGATCTCACTCATAACATGAGAGAAATTATATCTCAAATGCAAGCGGGATGAAACATATTTGGCATAGTCATTTGAGGGAGAGGAGGGGGCAACACCAACTTTTTCTTTATCTTGTGCATGGTGGGGTTCGATTTTAATCTGTTGCTTGCATGGGAAGTCTGTACTAGTGAGTGTGCAAGGGTGGCTTGGAAAATTGGGTTAACCGGTGGAGGAGGAGCAGGTAGAGACTATTGGGTATGTGTTATATTCTTTGCATGAGTTGTAGTGTCTGAGCGTATGCGTCGGGGTTCAGGGGCAGTGCCCCCCCAAAAAAAAAAAAATCTGCCTCGAGACCGCATTTTTCGAGACCGCATTATATTTAGGTGGTTTTTTGGCACATGGTTTCTTTGCCGATGGTTTTTTATTTCCGGTTAATAAATTAGGGTTTTGGACTAATCCAGGTCATTGGGTTATGTTTTTGGATGCCGCTGTCTCCTATATGTATTTTGTATTGCAAACATTGTAACATGATGAATAATAAAGAATATGTTGTTTTTCCCGGTTTGGGTTTCCAGTGGAAAAATATCTGTGTAATGTTTGTATTTTCCATTGTATCTTTTCTGTTCCTTTTCTGAATATCTGTTTGCAGTAGATATTGTACAAGGTTAGGATTTACAGAGAAAAATTGGGACAACCATGATGTTGGGAGACTATCGGGTGGACAATCTCTTGCCATCCGTCATTTTCAGGGACTTCAGGTTGTAATGAGACATGAGGGGGAACTGGGATACCAAGGACATGCAGGGCTTGGAAAGGAGGTCTTTCTAGCCTAGGTTGGACCATTCATTGTCCAATCCAGTTGAAAAACCCAGCTTGGAATAGATGGTTTAACTCTTCTGAGTCTGCATCAAAATGTATAAAAAACCTTAGCCTTATAGGGCCCCTGTTCCAATTTCCTCTTCCTCTATTATTCCGACCATGGCTACCTCTGCTGAAGAAGCTCATTCCTGTATGCATTATTTATTAGCATCTAGTTTCTTCAACAAACCATACATGACATCTCTTTAAATATGAAACAAAGTTTGGATCATCAACACATCAGACTCATGCAATCCAATCCATAAAAATAATTTAATACTTGTCAATGAGCAGGGGTGAATAAGGGTTCTGGGATATATGAGGGATTGTATTGAGCGAAAAGTGGTAAAATGAAGGGGCGTAGATCATGATTACTTCTCAACAAATCATCAAACAATCAATTGTGTTGTAATAACAAAACATATCAACTGTAACTCATCCCTGTGCCATCCTTAAACTGCTATAATACAAAGTTTTCATTTAACTATAATTTAATTTTAAGAACAGGGCGTGAATAGTGAATTTGGGAAGGTGAGGGGATTTGTAATGTGCAAAAAAGTGAGAGAATGGAAGGGAAATAACGAATATTATTCATAAAACAAATTGAGTAAAACATAACTCTGTACTAAACCCAATACAAAAAATACCAACACCATCTCAACACTCACTGTGTATCAAACTGTTTGCTATCACAACATTTAAATTTCTCAAAATTATCAATTTAGAATAGTCTATGCAATCATAAAAAACCTTCCATTCAACATTCCTGTTAAGAAAGTGCCTGGTCTTTAATTTATTTTCTTTCCCTTTAAGCATTTAAACAAAACACACAACACCATTGCTCCACCTCTATCCCATAATGCATTAGTATAAAAATATCATACAATGTATATCAATTCATAATCGACCAATTAAAACATATGCACAGTTCCCTTTCCAAATCGAACAGACTTCCAAACGTGCCCGATACACACTTTCTTTATTATATCAACAAATAAGGTTTTGCAATAAAACCACAGTCCTCATAAAACTTCAAACCTCATCACTGTCGATGTAACTATTTCTAATATGCACGATGATTCAATAATATACGCATAGTGAAAATAATGAAATACACATAGTTACCATTTCCATAATCATCTATAACCTTGATCGGGCTTAGTGAAACACACAAGAATCTCCAATTTGCAATCAAGACAATGTTGTAAGAACAAAGAGATCAAGAGTATAACAAAAAAGAGGTAGCCCTTGACTGCATATGCCTGACAAGAGAAAGAACAGTTGGAGATTTAAATCAGGATCTGTCACAACAAATACATAGAGACAATCGAAAGTGTTCTCATTCATCAATAGCATAGAGAACTGGAGGTCCTTAGAGGCATATCAACCGAAGGCAAAGACCCCTTCGATACAACACAGTAGAAGCCACAGGGTTTCCTTATAACTCCCAGTTTGGGCAATGGAACAACAATTTGCCATAGAGGAAACAACGATGGGTAGGGTAGAAAAATCAATGCGCATAGTGTTCGTATGTTTGCAGAGGATAGGTGAGCGTCCACTGGACAACGACGGTTACCAAGAACACACAGAGATATAACCTCTGTCTATTTTCTCAAGAGCCAAACCATTTGACAACAATGCCATTGAGGATGCATAACATTGAGGCATAACTCATATTACTCCATAACCATACGGTATATATCAACACTATGGCCACCCTAAGAACAATTTCTGAGATAATTTGGTGCCAAGACACTGAGCCCACAACCATGAATCTGGTATGAAAAATAAACAACAACCAAATGGTAGTCTGAACACGACTAGACAGGGTTACCCTCATGACTGTGAGGAAGCAACCGACAATAATACACATAGCGGAAACCTTCCACCATTAAAACAAAGAGTGATAATACAACCAATCAAATTATTTTCCAGTGTGACCCACCATGATTTTAACCAACAGAGCAACCAACGAATGCACAACTCAAACAAGAACCAACTATATTTCTTGCAATCTGAACAATTACACAGTCATCTCAGAGAGAAATAACACGCATTTACACAGTTGCAATTCTCAGGAAATTAAAAACCCAAGCATTATTGAGCCATTGTTTTTTCATACACATAGTGTAATTCATGGATGGGGTGAAAAAGAACCATACCTGTAACAAAGATCTTAAAAGGGCAAGTTGGTCGAGCATTTTCTTCCCAAGCCTGAAATGCGGAGCTTAACCACCAACAGATTGAATGCAACAAAGAGCAATACTAGGGTGATGACCTGATGGGGAGAGTATGGAGTGATGTGCATTTACTGCACGTCGCTTCCATCTCCTATCCTATTCAATTATGAAGTACAAGACAACCAACACTCACCATATCATTTAAACCATGTAATCAATTTCCAAACCATTGAAATCTGCGACGATATTCCTTGCCCAATGCGCCACCCAAAACATTCACGTTAACCTTCTCCAAGCTCTTATTCCATACCATATGTATTACAATATTATATGCACCCAAAACAATCAAATGAAAATCACAAAGCGAATAACCAAGCATATAATAGTTATGTCTAACACTAACACCTTTTCATATGCATATAATCCTTAAGATAACTCAAACATAGATCCTTTCCTTTTAGGACCTTTTCATTAGTTTATTTTCTTTGTTTTGATTATGTTATTACTAACATGTTTCTTGTGTGCATGTGGTTAGGTAGTAGATCACGATGATTTGTGACATGATCAAGTCATAGAAACTATAAATATATGCCCATCATAACATAAAAATAATGCTTTATATTGCAGAAACATCCCATAAAATGCATCATCCACATGTTACCATGTCAAAATGAAACCAAGAATGCATTGTCAACCATATAGGACTGTGTAAGAAACGTCAAAACAACAACAGAAAATGTGTGATATGTCTATCTTTGAGCCTCCAGTCTACAAGGGGGTCCCACCTACTAGTATTATATTATTAGCATAGTTTAAATAATAGGGATTTAGAAATACTTTGTGGATGAAATTACTTGTTGCGATTTTAATCATCAACAAACCGGCGACTCCACAAGGAAATCTGTTTCCAATAGATTAAGAACTCAGAGTGTCTGGTTTCCTAGACCAAGTAACATCCGACCAAGAATATATAAATCATAATGATTATGCAACAGGGGGAAGTGAGTGGATTTAATGGAAAAGTGACCAGGAATTTGATAATAACTCATGGAAAGTGTTAAGTATGAGGAGGTTTATCCCTATAAGCATAATAATTCAACCACAATTTGTTCTTGACTTCAAGGAGAAAATTTTTCTGGACTTGCTCTTTTGAATCTCAAAATGGATGAAGAAATGGAAAGAAGAAGCGGGATGTAACTGACTATCTCATAGAACAACAGGGAAAGCAGAAAAAAAAATTAATGATGCCTTCATGGGGGAACATCATAACAACCGTGTAAGCTTGATTGTTATTGACTAACAATACTTTGCAGGAGTGTCGTTGTGGCAGAACTGATCCAACATTTTATTCTTGACAAAAATTGAAATCAAAAGAAGAAAAACAAGAAATTTCATAACATAAATGAAACTGCAAAATTGAAAACAAAAGAAATGGAAAGACAAAAATGCAAACAATAGAAAGAAAACTACTAAAATGAAATCAAAATTGAAAACTATTGTAAAAGAAGAATTGAAAAAGAAGAAATGAAAACTACTAAAATGAAAGTAGAATTGAACTACTAAAATACAAAACAATCCAAACAACGTTAAACTCTTCAAGTTGGTTCCACATAATGTTTTAAGTGAGAACCGTTAGTGTTGTAGGAAAACAATTGCTCTTGCAAATCCTTTATAATGTAAGAGTTTTCGCCCAGGACAAAAGGGATTTTAAAAGGACCCAACCATAATTTTTGAAACTTTGAGTGTCTTCCCCTATCAGCATGAGATGAATCCCACAACAATACTTTCTCATTGACTTTGAATTTGACAGTTTTGACACTCTTGTTGAAGTAATTCTTAACAATCTGCTGTCTCCTTTTTATATTACCCAAGTCAAACGTCCTTTTCTCCTCTAAATCCAGGAGGGAATTCATCCTTTGTGAAACATCAGAAGAATTTAATTCTTCTACCTATAGCATTAACCTTAAAGAGGAAAGATACAGATCAGTAGGCATAATGGATTCTTGACCATAAACAAGCTGGAAAGGAGTGCAACCAATGCTCACCTAGGTAGTGGTTCAATCTTCCCAAAGGGAGTAAGTGAGGAGAGTGTGCCATTGATGAGACTTATATTCGATGAACCTTTTGACTATTCTCACCCGATTTTTGTTGTTAGACTCGACCTTCCCATTTCATTGGGGGTAATAAGTGGATGAGGTGAAATGTTTAACCCCAAACTTAGCTAAAAATTAGGTCAACTTAGCAGAAATAAAAGCGGAACCATTGTCTGTAATAATTTCCAAAGGAGGACCAAATCTGGAAGAGATGTTATTTTCAAGGAAAGAAATCACCTGATCATCTGTCGAATGTTTAAGTGAGACAACTTTAGACCATTTTGTAAAATAGTCTGTGGTTGTCAAAATAAATACTTGTCCTATTGAAGACGAAGGATTAATAGAACCAATAAAATCCAATCCCCACTTTGAAAAAGGAAAGTTCGAGAGGACAAGTTGTAACGACATGGCTGGAAGGTTTTATTTCCCAACAAATTTCTGGCACTTGTCCGAAGATCTCGAAAAAACATAAGAGTCACAAAATATTGAAGTACAATAGTATCCTTTTCTAATAATCTTAAAGGTAGTGGTTTTAGTAGAAAAATGACCTCCTACGTGAATAACAAAATTTGAAGAACCATGATTTTCTTGCAATAGTTTTTGTGCTTCCTCATTGTTTACACAACGAAGAAGCATACCATCAACAGATCTTCTAAACAAGAAGTCTCCTATAATGACATATCTAGCAGATTCAAGATGAAGCCTTCTTCTTTGATGAGTGTCTAATTTATTTGGACATCTTTGGTTTTGCAAATAGTAAGCCAAATTCTTATACCAAGGATGTTTAGACACAAGAAGGATCTGATTATCGATGTAGAAAAGTGCTGATAGAGAACTATCCTATTCATCAATTTATTCACTAGTTCAACATGTTGAGCTAAGTGAAGGGATAAGTCACGTCCCTTGATGGTGGTATAAGTCATGATAGTTAAATCATGCTCCTGGATCTTGGCAAGCCAATGTGCAAGGTTACCTGAAAGATAAGTCCGTGAGAGAAAAAAATTGACAGTAGGTAAAGGGACTTTTACCAACGTATGCTTACCTAAGATGAAGTGGCGAAAATTTTCAACATCTTTAACAAGAGTGTAAGCATGTTTTTCAATAAAAGAATATTTAAATTCATCATCAGACAAGCTTTGACTCATGTAAGCCACTGGTTTTTCATTACCTTGGTCATCACCTTGCATGAGGATAGCAAAAACTACTTCCTCTGTGGCATTAGTATATATCATAAACTCTTTCTCAAAATCCATCTTCACCAAAACTGGTGCAGATCTGATTGCTTTCTTGATCCCTACAAAAGAATCTTCAACATCATCTGTCCAAGAGAAGGAACGATCTTGCTTAAGCATATTATGAATTGGTTTGACCATTACAACAAAATCAAGAACAAACCTACGGACAAAGTTAATAAACCCCATAAAAGATTGAACCTCCTTCTTGGAAGTAGGAGCAGGCATATTTAGGATAGTAGCAATCCTTATTCTTGAATCAGAGACAATGTGACCAAGTATATTTCCCTTGGTAATGCCGAAAACAGACTTAGAAGGATTTAGAGAAATGCTTAATTTCCTACATTGCATGAGAACTCTTTTAATATGACCAAAATGATGTGATCGGTTTTTAGAGTACATAGTTAAGTCATCAATATAGATTTGAATGATCTTGCCGATCAAATCGTCAAAATTTGTTTTCATAACTCTTTGAAAAGTGGCACCTGCATCGGATAAGCCAAAAGGAATACTTTCATAAGAAAAAGTGGCCCAATGAGTAATAAAGGTGGTTTTATATTTATCTTCCCTCTTTACCTTGATTTGATTGTAACCAGAGAAACCGTCAAGTAAGGACATCATCTGCGACCCCACAACTTGATGAAAAATATTTCCATATTAGGGAGAGGAAAGTGATATTTTATGCTAGCCCGATTTAATGCACGAAAATATACACATAATCCAATTTGACCAGTTGTTTTCCGAACAGGAACCAAATTAGAAACCCATTTTGAATACTTAACCGGAAAGATAATCCCAGCCTTCAAGCGTTTTTCCAACTCCTTTCGAATAGTTGCTTCCAGTGTAGGGTTGATAGGTCTTTGTTTTTGCCTAACTGGTTTTATTCCCTTCTTGATAGGAATGACATGTTGTATAAGAGCGGGATCAAAACCATGAAGATCCTCACAAGACCAAGTAAAAACATCTTGAAATTCACCAAGCAGTTTGGCAAACTTCAATTTTTCTTCATCAGAACATCGGGCACCTATTTTAAGATTCTTTGGAGACTCGGGTGTTCCAATGTTCAAGGAAATGGTTTCACCCACTTTACTTTTCGACTCCTCTTCTTTATGTTTCTCTTTGTTGCCTACATCACTCGATGAAAATGAACTTTCTAGAGGAGTCAAGCCCTTGGGAATCTTATTATCTTACATTGATATAATTTCCTTAGGCTTGTAAGGTTAATTTTGAATGAAAGAAAAAATTCTCTCATCACTAGGGAAGACCTTCCATGATTCTATATTATCAGGGATATGTGGATGATATAGATATTGAAAATTACAATCAGGTCTTTTTGGCAGAATTTTTCAATTAGGAGAGGCTGCAAAAACAACTAACCTATCAACCATTAAGTTCAATTCCCTCTTAACATGAGTAATGTTGAAAGATAGTAGGTTCTATATAAGTGCCCAAACAGTTTGGGTGTAATGTTTCATCAACTTGTTGCTAGGGGAGTGTATATTACGTACAAGGTTCACAACAAACTCAGAATCCCCAAAAATTGTAAGGTGACCACAACCCAGATTATAGGTGTTTTCAATGCCTAATAGAAAAGCTTCGAATTCAGTGACATTGTTTGTGTAAGAAAACTCTAACCTATAAGAAAAGTTATGAATTTTCCCCACATGAGAGTACAAGATAATACCAGCTTCGTTTCCTTCATTGGCGCATGAACCATCAAAGTGCATATGCCACATATTGTCGTCTAAGTTGATTTGTTCCAAGGGAGTGTTATCCTCCTTGACAAATATGGAATACACTCCTAGGTCCTCCTCGACATAATTCACATTAGGTTGTGGAACATTTTCTATGTAAGGTGAAATCCTTCCCTCTCTAAGGACTATGATGTTTTTACCATTCTGAGAAATGGATAAGTGTGTCCCATCGAGTGAGAGGTATCCACCCGTCAAAGATTTCAAATCTCTTCCTAAGATGATCAAGTAGTTACTTACTAGCATATCTATTATCTGAATATTAAGGGTTGTCCTTATTTCAGGATGTGCGCACAAAACCAAGGTCACATCCTTGATTTCACCTATGGTCATTTTTTGTAGAATATTATAAGAGAGCATGCTTCTGGCATTTTCATATGTACAAGACAAGCCTAGCTCTTCCATAATAGTCTTTGACATTACACTTGGGCCCGAACCACCGTCAATGAGGAAATAATGAGAAATATTATCCATAATCTTTACATAAATATAAAAAGGGGGATTTTTTACAGGGTATCTAAAGTTATGTACACCTACTTTATTTACAGATGAATCCTCTTCATCTACCTCTTTAGAGAGGTTGGCTACAATGAAATATTTTCCTTCAATGATTTTTTTTAGATTCTTCTATTGTTCAGGGATGACAACCATGTTCAGAAGGGGTTCACTTGCTTTAATGTTCTCCAACTGATTTAGAATATTGTATTTGGAAGAGGGGAGGTAGTTCCTTGACTGTCATGAGCCTTAGGAACCTGAATAGTAGCAGCCGATGAGGATGAGCTCGGGCTAGAAGAATTGCGGGGAGGATCATATTTGCTTTTGGGAGCATAGGATTTATTCCTAGTATTGATGATCGTGACATCTTTTGGATTTGCAAAGTCTAGGAAAACGATGGTAGTTTCATGCCTCTTACCAAATATTTTATCTATGGAACTCTTCTTTACCTCGCATGTACTTTCCTCATGGTGTTCCTCGCAAAATTTACACCAACTACGAGGCATGATAGTTTTAGGCTGAAAATTATTTTCATTTGGATTTCTAAAGGGGGGTGTAGAAGAGGATGAAGCTCCAGGGGTAAGAAGGGAGACATTTCCCTTTCTCTCATATGATATCATACGATTATTCATGTCTTGTACAAGCTGTAAGAGGGTGGACATGTCTATCTGTTTAACTGAATCTCCCTGAGGAAGACCTATTCTTTCAAGTTGCTCTTCATACTCTAAACAAGTATGCAGAGTGGAACCAAGGTTATCAATGGAATTTTCCTTAATCCTATGATGGTAGGGGGAAGGTAATGCATGAAAGAGGCTTGGTTTTGAGGTTGAATGAGTTCAGGGATTTGATTGTATAATTTGGTGAAACACAAGTTGAAGGACTTGATAGTCTCACCATCCTTATAAGCAATGTTATTGTACTCCAGTAATTGCTCAACTGGGCTTTTGGACTGCCCATAAGTATATTTAAACCAATATAATAACTCCTCCCAAGTAGATAAAATATTAGGAGGGAGATCAAAGAAATTGGTCGCAACCTTCCCTTCAAGGGAATTGACAAATAAGCACATTCAAGTATCGTTGTCATTGGATCCTATGTTGTGAAAAGCATTAGAAAATGCCACCAAGTGTTCATTCGTAGTGATAATGTTATTCCTTGAAAACCTAGGGATATTCTCTTTGAATTTAGGAAGTGGACGAGTAGCAGATGCCAAATTAAGAGGAGAGGAAACATGCCATGGTGTGGTTGTAGCATCTTCTTTAAACTGAAAAAGTCCATACTTTTAATGACTTTGGTGGGGTTTGTGGTAGATTGGACAGGGACTTGGTGACTATACAAGCTACTAATCACTGACTAAGATGAATATTGAGATGAAGAAGCACCTCTAGTGCCACTAGAGCCACCACTAGATTCCATCTTGTGGATAATAGGTAAGGGAGAGAAAGACGAATTCGAAGAATCAGACAAGGTTCTCCTTAGAGCACTTTTTTGGGTTGATAACACAACATTACTTCTTACTATTTCAACAATAGGATTAATTTTAGGTGATAAGCCTCTTCTTCTCCCAGAAACATGAGAGTCTAAGGACATGAAAATAAGATCAAAGATTGAAAAAAAGAAGTTATGGCTGATTCCTAAGATATCTATGTCTAGCTTCCCAACGTTCTTGGGCACTTATGTCTCATTCAATTGTTTCCCGTGAACGATTAATCTCAGCCCGGGTAATAACAGTATCTAAAATGGTGTTAAACAAGTTTAAATAAATGATGGTCTGATCTTGAAGACCGAGCTCAATATTAGGCTTCCTTGCAACAAGTATAGTCATTAAGAAATGAAATAGTCAAAGAATCAATATCAGAAAAAAAAAATATATGCGATGATAATCAAGCATAAAAATCAAATAGAGAGATATGGAAGATCTCCCCAGTATGGTTGCCAAATAAATGTTGAGGAGAAGATATGAAATGATCTTACTCAAGCATTTTTAGATCTTGCTTGGCTAAAGCAAGATAGATGGGAATATCACCCTATGTTTATAGCCTCAAAAATTGTTTCCTAACCCACAAGTATTGGTTACAAGGGCTTAGCCTGATTTTCTTATAAATAAAAGATTGCTGAAAAATTCAATATTTATATGATTTCTGAATATAATAGTTGTAGAAGTAAATGTAGAGACATAAGAAAAAATACCAAGTCAATGATTAACACAGATGAGACAAAAAACAATCGCTTATTTCATTCCAATTTAGCAAAAGAATCATTCTCTTTACAAAATTCCCTGAGGAAGTTTGGACCAAAGTGAAACTTAGATGTCCTCGATGAAGACCATACAAAAGGAATTTGACAGAAAGTTAAAAAATTGAACTTTAAAAGCTGGATCAACTTGCCACAGATTGCTTCCCACTCGACTCTGCACAATATCTTTTATCAGTCGTGAAATTTAATTCACAAACAGAAAAGTCTACATAGACTATCGAAGATAGATCAACACTTCTGAAAAAAAAGTGTTTGAATGATGTAATTGAACCTTGAATCTTGTTTTATACAATAGGACTCTGCTGTCATAAAAGAGAATTAGGCTTTCAATGAATTAAAGAATGAATGAAAACTGAACTATCTCAATAAAAATCAAGAGCAGACCTTAGTATGCTTTCTCCTTCTATCCTTCTCTTGTTCCTCCTTCTCCTTTTGCCTTTAAGCAATCATAATTAGTTGAAGTAGTTAAACTACCTCTTTTAGTTAAGTTAATCAAAACTCAACTAACTTTTAGTTTAGGGGAAAATTAATAAAATAATAATAAAGTTCTTTAATAAATAATAACTAGTAGGTGGACCCCTTGTGATTCCCTTTAGTTTCTTAACAAACATAACACAAATAGTTAATCAATCAAACACATCCCTCCTTGTGGATCCCATCATCACTCTCATAATTTTGAAAATTAATATCAATGATATTTGAAACCATATCAAAAAAATATAATATCCAACATATCAAAAAATAGTGTGCTGTCCAAAAACTTCAACAGTCAACTGTTCTCAACAATAATTAAATAAAAACACTCAAAAGCCATATTTTTCACTATGGGAGGCAATTTTCCCCTTGTTTTTGTTGTCTCCCTTTGATTTCTGTGAATTTTCCTTAGGCTGTGGGGAGCCTTTAGGCCTGATCTCACTGATAACATGAGAGCAATCATCTCTCAAATGCAAGCGGGATGAAACRGATTTGGTAGAGTCATTTGAGGGAGAGGAGGGGGCAAMAACAACTTTTMYTTTATCAGGTGCATGGTGGGATTCRGTTTTAATATATTGATTGTGTGGGAAGACTGTACTGGTGAGTGTGCAGGGGCAGCTTGGAMAATTGGGTTRACYAGTGGAGGAGGAGCAGGTAGAGACAAATTGGGCCAGCCACRATGTTGGGAGACTGTCGGGTGGACAATCTTTCCATTCRTCAATTTTAGGGACTTCAGGTTGTAATGAGACATGAGGGGGAATTGGGATAYYGGGGATATGTGGGGCTTGGAAATGAGGCCTTTATGGCCTAGGTTGGACCACTCCTTGTCCAATCCAGTTGAAAAACCCAGCTTGGAATAACTGGTTCAACTCTTGTGAGTCTGCATCAAAACGTATAAAAAACCTTGGCCTTCTAGGGCCCCTGTTCCAATTTCCTCTTCCCCTGTTATTATGGCCATGGCTACTTCTGCTGAAGAAGCTCATTCCTGTATGCATTATTTGTTAGCAACTAGTTTCTTCAACAAACCATACATGACATATTTTAAATATGAAACAAAGTTTGGCTCAACAACACATTAGAATCATGCAATCCAATCCATACAAATCATTTAATACTTATCAATGAGCAGTGGGTGAATAAGCATTCTGGGATATATGAGGGATTGTATTGAGCGAAAAGTGGTAAAATGAAGGGGGGTATATCATGATTACTTCTCAACAAATCATCAAACAATCAATTGTGTTGTAATAACAAAACATATCAACTGTAACTCATCCCTGTGCCATCCTTCAACTGCTATAATACAAAATTTTCATTTAACTATAATTTAATTTTAAGAACAGGGCGTGAATAATGAATCTAGGAAGGTGAGGGGATTTGTAATGTGTGGAAAAGTGAGAGAATGGAAGGGAAGTACCTAATATTGTTCAAAAAATAAATCGAGTAAATCATAAATCTGTACTAAACTCAATACGAAAAATACCAACACCTTCTCAACACTCATTGTATATCAAACTGTTTGTTGTCACAACATTTAAATTTGTCAAAATTCTCAATTTAGAACAGTCTGTGCAATCATAAACAACTTTCCATTCAACAGTCATGTTAATAAAGTGCTTATTCTTTAATTTCTTTTCTTTCCCTTTAAGCATTTAAAGAAAACACAAAACAACATTTCTCCACCTCTATCCCATAATGCATCACTATAAAAATATCATACACTGTCTATCAATTCATAATCGGCCAATTAAAACATATGCACAAGTCCCTTTCCAATTCGAACAGACTTCAAAACATTCCCGATTACACACTTTCTTCATTATATCAACAAATAAGGTTTTGCAATGAAACCACAATCCTCACAAAACTTCGAACCTCATCACTGTCGATGTAACTATTTCCAATATGCATGATGATTCAATAATATATGCACAGTGAACATAACAAAATACACACAATCACCATTTCCATAATCATCTATAACCCTGATCGGGCTTAGTGAAACACACATGAATCTCCAATTCGCAATCAAGACAATGTTGTAAGAACACAAATATCGAGAGTATAACGAAAAAGAGGCAGCCCTTGACTGCATATTATTACTCATTCAAAATAACAACCTTTCGACCAATTTAACATAGAAAGATGAGATAGGAACTAGATGAAAACTTTCATAACCACTCCACTTGATAACCAATCTTTGACAGCCAAGAAGATGCCCGACAAGAGAAAGAACAATTGGAGACTTAAATTGGGATATGTCACAACAAATACAAGGATACAATCAAGAGCATGCTCATTCATCGATAGCACAGAGAACCGGAGGTCCTCAGAGGCATATCAACCGGAGGAAAATACTTCTTCGATACAACACAGTAGAAGCCACATGGTTTCCTTAACTCCCAGTCTGGGCAATGGAACAACAATTAGCCACAGAGGAAACAACGTCAGGTAGGTAGAAAAACCGATGCATATATTGTTCTTACGTTTGAAGAGGAGAGGTGAATGTCCTCTGGACAATGACAGTTACCAAGAACACACAGAGATATAACCTCTGCTATTTTCTTAAGAGCCGAACCATTTGACAAGAATGTCAGTGAGGATACATAACACCGAGGAATACCTCATATTACTCCATAACCATGCTATATATATCAAAACTATGGCCACCCTAAGAACAATTTATGAGATACTTTGGTGCCAAGACACTGAGCCCACAACCATGACTCTGGTATGAAAAATACACAGCAACCAAATGGCAGTCTGAACATGACTGCATATGGTTACCCTCATGACTATGAGGAAGAAACCGACAATAATACATAGAGTGAAAACCCTCCACCATTAAAACAAAGAGTGATAATACAACCAATCCACTTATTTTCCATAGAGACCCACCATGATTTTAACCAACAAAGAAACCATCGAATGCACAAATCAAATAAGCACCAATTCTTTTGCTTGCAATCCGAACAATTACACAGTCATCTCAGAGATAAATAACACGCATTTACACAGTTGCAATTCTCAGGAAAAGACAAACCCAAGCATTAATGAGCCATTGTTTGTTGATACACAGAGCGTAATTCATGGATGGGGTGAAAAAGAACCATACCTGTAATAGAGATATTAAAAGGGCGAGCTGGCTGAGCATTTTCTTCCCAAGCCTGAAATGTGGAGCTTAACCACCAACGGACTGAATGCAACAAAGAAAAATACTAGGGTGACGTCCTGATGGGGGTAGTATGGAGTGATGTGCATTTAATTCATGTCTCTTCCATATCCTATCCTATTCAATTCCAAAGTACAATACAACCAACACTCACCGTATCATTTAAACCATGTAATCAATTTCCAAACCATTGAAATTTGCGATGATATTCCTTGCCCAATGTGCCACCCAAAACATTCACGTTAACCGTTGCCAAGCTCTTATGCAATACCATATGTATTACAATATTATATGCACCCAAAATAATCAAATGAAAATCGAAAAGCCAGTAACCAAGCATATAATAGTTAGGACTAACACTAACACCTTTTCATATGCATATAATCCTTAACATAACTCAAACATAGATCCTTTCCTTTTAGGATTGTTTCATAAGTTTATTTTATTTGTTTTGATTATGTTATTACTAACATTTTTCTTGTGTGCATGTGGCCAGGTAGTAGATGACGATGATTTGTGACATGATCAAGTCATAAAAACTGTAAATATATGTCCATCATCACATAAAAATAATGCTTAGAATTGCAGAAACATCCCATAAAATGCATCATCCACCTGTTACTAGGTCAAAATGAAACCAAGACTGCATTTTCAACCATATAGGACTGTGTAAGCATCATCTAAACAACAACAGAAAATGCACGATATGTCTATCTTTGAGCCTCCAATCTACAAGGTGGTCCCACATACTAGTATTATATTATTAGAATAGTTTAAATAATAGGGCTTTAGCAATACTTTGCGGGTGAAATTCCTTGTTGCGATTTTAATCGTCAACAGTAAGGGGAAGAATGACCATGCGTAAAGCCCAGTTTGGATGATAGATCTTCCATTATTTCATTCTGAAAGTGACTGCCATGATCAGTGACAATCTCACTTAGGATTCTGAACCTGGCGATAATTTGATGGAATACGAAGAAGGCGACAATATTCCCATCATATTTAACTGTAGGCATGGCCTCAACCCACTTATTAAAGTAGTATATGGCCATGATTATGCGTTGATTCCCCCCAGTCGAATTTGGGTTGCAATTCACAATGTCCATCCCCCACTTGGTGAAGGGACCAGCATAAATTATTGGATGGAGAGGGGTTGGATGCGAGGGAATTTTCCAAGTGAACACCTGATAGGGGTGACACTTCTTAACCACTTCATCGCAATATTTAAATATAGACAACCAAAAATAACCGGTCGCAAAATTCTCTGGGATTTCCCAAGCCCAGATAGATGACCACCACAAGCCCCACTGTGGCAATCGTTTAGAAATGACATGGATTATTCATGAGTTAAACAATGATGCAAGATATTGTCTATTCCTCAATGATACAGAGTGTCGTCAACGATAAGGTAATTCTTATCTTGGTGTCGTATATGTCGTCGGTCATCTCGTGAGAGATGATGAGGGAAATTCAAAGTTTGAAGATAAAGAACAATGTATCCATACCAGGGGTCGGACGACGAGACAAGGAAAATTTGTTCATCCACAAAAGAATCAACATGAATAACATCCTCGTCCAATTGTGGGAAGTCAGATATTAACTCTGCAAAGACTAGTGATTTCTTGGATTTCGTAGAAGCGAAATCGAGATCGAATTCTTGTAAAATGACAATCCATTTATTGTATTTTCCCCCTATGATATGCCTGGTAAGGATGTATTGATATGGATTTACATCGGCAACCACAATAGTTTTTCAAAGAAATATATAATGGCGTAATCGTTGGATTGCGTGAACAACAACCAAAGCTAGCTTTTCAACATGAGAATATTTAGCTCAGGACCGACTATGTTTTGACTAAGATAGTAGATGACGTGCTCATGGAGCTCATCATCCTCCTGAACCATGACCATACTAATCATTTCTTCATATGTGACGACATAAAGCAAGTAATGTCTACTGTAGTCAAGAGACTTCAACATAGGCATCGATACCAAGGCTTTCTTCAAAGCATCAAAGGATTCTTGGGCTCGCTCATCCCAGATAAAAGGGGTGTCCTTATTCAAGAGACACATGAAACCCTTAGTAATATTGGCATATTTCACTATAAAATGACGTAAAAATTCATCTTTCCCCTGTAAAGCTTGAATTTGTAGAATAGTGCACAGGGGAGGAAATCAAAGTATTTCCTCAACCTTTAACGGATCTACCATGATCCCATTCTCAGAGACTAAAAATTCTAAGAGACGTATAGACCTAACGCAAACAATGCATTTATGAGGGTTCAATTAGATGCGATAATGATGACATCTTTCAAAAACTAGTCGAAGGTGCTTAGGGTGATCCACTCTCTTACGAGAGTGAGCAACAAGATCGTCAAGATAAGCTTCGACTATATTCTTAAGATCGTGGAATGCGAAGTTCATAGCACACTGGAAAGTTTCTTCGACGTTTTTAAGGCCGAAAGGCATCTTTCGATATGTGAAAGTACCCCAAGGACAAATAAATGTCGTCTTATGTTGATCCTCGGGTTTAATTTGAATTTGGTTATACCCTGAAAATCCATCCATGAAAGAAAAAAATCTGCTTCTCACACACTCATCAAGGATTTGGTTGATGAAAGGTGTCGGGAATTTTTCTTTAGGACAGGCCTTGTTCAGGTCATGAAAATCCATCCATACACGGATGGTTCCTTGCTTATTATTCACATGAACGATATTGGATACCCATTCAATCAAGGGAATCAGGTAGATGAAGCCAACATTAAGCAGTTTCTCTACCTCTTTCTTAATAGCAAGGGCCTTCTGGGGATTGACAGCTCTAAGACATTCTTGAACATGCTTAGCATCCAGGTAAGTTTTAATCTCATGTTCAACAATTCGAGGTTTGATTCCTAGCATCTCTTCATATGACCAAGTGAATACATCTTGAAATTCCTTGAAGAGTTTGGTGTATATCAAGATTTCTTCTGGCGAGCAATCCACACCGATGTGTACATTTTCAATCTTTCCAGGGGTATGAGAGATATTGATTGCGATGGTAGGGGAGATACTCCCCATATTTCCTTTGGCATAAATGTCATGCGTATCAAGCGGAACTATGACATGACTGACTATCTCACTCAGATTAGATCTAAAGTCATCTTGTTCGATTGTAGCAAGATCTAGGAGAAAATAATACTGATGATGCATATCATCCCAAGGTTTGTGAGAACCATTCATGGCTTTGATGATAGATTCATCCGAGGGAAAAGTCTCATCAAGGCAATCATGTGAGCAATACAATGGAGTGGCCCACACAGGCTTAAGAACACAATCCTCCTCATCCGTCTGTGAGGTAATAGGATCGAGATCGATGGAAGAGTCAAGAACGACTTGATATGATATCTCTGCTATCGATAGTGGCATGGCCATTCCAGCATGTGACTTACCTTCATAAGATGTAGTCGAGGAAGGTAGGGTCCAAGGATCATTAAAATAGGAAGCAAGGAAAGGAACATACCTCTCTAATGAAACGAGCCTACTAGACATGGAGTAAATGTGGTGAACTGGTGCCATGAAGTCGAAGGTACCCATAAGGGATGAATACATTTCGACATCGATATTCTCAATTTTCGGTTGAGAATTGTCAACCACGGGGATCGACGGTCCAACAGATTCATTGGGGCTAGCGTACGCAAAGGACAACTGATCGATCTTCACGATCTTCCCATTGTGAGGAAAACAAAGAGTACAGAGGACAAACGATATGATGGAAGTCATAGCGTAAGTC
>JASDQU010011087.1:199581-220201 GCA_032191745.1 Picea mariana
CATCAACCACCTCAACATCCACCTCTACCGTCTTCCCACCTAACTGGACCAGAAAGACAAGAAGAATATCGTGAGAGCAGAAGAAACGACTGTCAAAAGCAGTAAACATGGTAGGAGACTAAGAGAGAGTCGAAGAGTCGAGGGATTTCCAACAGACCAGGGACATCACACATGTTGCAGTGCCTTCATTAACAACAATACGCTTGATGGTATACTTCAAATAACCCATGTATATTTGGAATGCCACATGGTAAGGCAAGCAAGGATTCACATCTGTGACGTCAAACTTGACAAATTTTGAGCCACTGGGATCAATAGTTCCTAACGCAGACATCAAGGCATTCCTTTCTGAAGGACACATATGGAGTACTTCTAGAGCTGACATCACACAAGGGGTTTGACCTAGGTCCTCAATAATAGAGTAATTCCAGGCAGCTCTAGCATTAGGATTGTGGGTAGAGTGCTTGAGTACTCCTTTCAGAATATGAGGTGGTGGCTCTGGTTTTTCGATTTGCAAGGGAACCTACATAGGAGTGTTGTGGGTGGGAAATCCCCCCACGAACTAGCATTAAGGGTTCTGTAATGCATGCAGAAAATGACCTAAAGTCTACTACTTCTTACCAACATCCCAATCATAAACCCCATTATTCATATGCAAATACAAGGTTAAAAAGATCAAGTTACTGTACCTTAGTTCCCGTGTTCGATGTCGATCCTTTAACATTTGGTCACTTCTTGACTGCAAATCTCCTCCCAATGCTGACCTGAATTCACAAAAAGACAAACAAAGAACTCCACATGTGTATGATCTATGAACTAATGGGTTACAAATTTTATCAAAATATAATCAAATTTAAACATTGCAAACCTCATATGGCAGGACGGGAAAAGTACTTCTTTTTATTAATCTCACAAGAGTAACCTTAAAATAGTGAGATCAACCACTGCTCCTCGAATTTGGTCCTGGTCTCCTCTTCAACTGTGCTCCAACTTCTTTGTATATGCTTCTCTTCAAACACTAGTTGCAAAAGGTTGGGACAAAGGGAATGAGAAATCGGATAGAGTTTTTTTATAATTATTTTCCTCCTCTCAAATGGGACCCCTACCCCTTCTTTTATAGGCTAGAAAGGGCTAGGTATTTGGTCGAGTGAAAGGATATTGGCAGTCAAATAGTTTAGGTAACTTACCCAAAACTGTGAGTTCCATCTGCAACTTTCCATTTTTCGTGCTTTTGTAGGTATACACGGGCTGTAGTGGGTCAACTAGCATATACACACGTGCAGTAGTGGAGCAGGGCGCACGTGCCTTCAAAAAGGGTGTTTTTAAGAAGATTTGTTCAATAGTGGCTTGGAAAAATATGTAAAATGAGATGGCCTGATGTCAAGTAAGCATATCTGGTGAAATTTAGGGTTATAATAGATGCCCCCTAATGTGTGAGGTCAGAAGAGCATCTGATGGCTGAAATACATTATTGATGTTCACCAATGTACGAAACAAGTGAGCCCAGGGACCAGAGTTCGAGAGGTGCCATCTGCAAAATAACAATTGTCTCATCGAGGCGAGCATACCCATGCTTAGAATGAAATAAAATCATGGCTACCAATCAAATACACTGTAGATCCATGTCATATAACTATATAAAGTGTAGCCGCAAGAAATACACAACGGATCTACATCTCGAAATAAAAAAGATATACATGTATATTATCCATCTTCAAGAAGCGAATAAGGCCTGATGGCTAGAGATGAGGCCTTCAGAGCTTGAGCAACAACTTCAAAATCTTCGCAACTCGGGTAGGAGTGTAATATGAGTGTACGAATTAGCTACCCAGAGGTCTTAGAAGGCTTGTTAGGAATGGACTAGAGGATTTTGATGATCAGGCTAAGGGCTTCATGGATTTCGAACAAAGACTTGATTGGAATTTCGGGATGGCCGAGCATGAGGGAAAGAGACAAATGACAGAGGCGCCAACTCAAGCTTGGTAAAAAATTCCCTTGGACAATAGCATGACAAATGATGAGATTCAAGCAACATAATGCTGACATAAGTTCACGATGCAGGGGGCAACACAAACTCTTCAAATGTTTGAAAGAATAACCAAACGAAAGAGGACACAACTCTATGTAGCGAGAACAACTTCCTAAGGTAATATTAAATCCCAGGGCTTGACGAACAAATGAAAGGATGTGCTTTGTCCAAGGGCGACTCGATGTGCTACCAATAAAAATAAAATACTTTTCCCTTCCTCTTTTTGGGGTATATTTGATTTTTTTGTCTTTTTCAATAATTTTGAAAATCTTGAAAAAGAATAAAAGAATGCTATGTTACAAAGGAGGACCGAGTGTCGTAAGCATACTATTTCCAAGTGCAAGGAACACATGGATTCTCAGAGCAAAGGGATATATGTAGGAAAAGGACACTCGGGAAAAATCCTCCATGGGCCAAGGTGTCAAGACACAGAGGAAAAGTGCTACAGGGCTTGCATATAAGGCATGCTTCAGATGGTTCAGTTGAGAGAAACATGGAGCCGACATTAGGCCAAAGACACAGGTATGCAAATGCGATTAATAAGACACACAATGGTAACATCCTTCGATGTAATTTTAACGAGCCTAGAGGAGGTAAGCTCGACGGTTTTTCATATTTAGAGAGTCTGAAAAAGCGTAAAAGGAGACTCCACTAGGGTACATCTTTCGAAGATAGTCTATTCAGTTCGAAAAAGGGGTAAAATAGCACCAACCAGACATTTATTCAAAACCATTTTAACGACTGTGATAAAGACAAGATCAATCGACAATTTTTTCATTTTTAAGGAGTCTGAAAAAGCTTAACTATGGACTCTGTAAAGAATGCTCTTCTGGACCATTTTAACGAGTGTGAAGGAATAAGGTCACTCGAAGATCTTTTCAATTTTAGGGAGTCTGAAAAGAGCTTAACTATGGACTCCGTAGGTATTCCTTTTTCGTAAATTTAGTCCCTTAGGCCCAAAAAAGGGTTAAAATCATACCTGAGAATACTCTTCTAGGGAACCAAAGCTCCTAGAGTATACCTTTGTTCGTACAGTTGACCATTCAAACCGAAAAAGGGGTAAAATACCATCGGGAAGACGTGCCTTCAAATTTCAATTTAGCGAGCGTGAAGGTCAACAAGATTACTAGACAATATTTTCATTTTTAGAGGGTCTGAAAAGGGCTCAAAAGAAGACCCGTTGTGTTTTGGGAGTCCTAAGGGTGAGGTCAAGAGTGATAATGCATCATGCAAATGAGGCTCAAACTCGTAATCTGGATAAAACTAATAAGGACTCTTGAGCCTATAGTCATTAATGACGGCATGGACACCAAAATCCAACCAGGATCTATCCAGTGCATCCATGAAGGGTTATGCTCTACCACTAAAATACGACACTTCTAAAGCAACATTGATGGTTTTGTGTCACAATTCAGTGGGATCGATCCTATGGAAAATATAAAAAGGCAACGAGGTGCAAAAAGTGGAGGTGGAATCCTATCTTAGATGCACAAAGTTGGAAAAACGACTTTTTACCAAAAGACCTTGAAAATGACCCAAAACTCCAAAAGTT
The DNA here is from genome assembly GCA_032191745.1 of Picea mariana. Lineage (NCBI taxonomy): Eukaryota > Viridiplantae > Streptophyta > Pinopsida > Pinales > Pinaceae > Picea > Picea mariana. The sequence goes on from JASDQU010011087.1 coordinate 203,163, forward strand.
TCCCAATATCCAAAGTAACATTTATCGTAACCTTCCATAAAAAACTCTTGAACCATACTAAATGATTTTCAGGCTAGAAAAAACGAAAAAAAGGTCCAAAAAATGACAAAAAGTGGCCAAAAAGTCTATAAATAGAAGCTGACAGCTCATTATCACTATTGCTAATTGAGAAATTGACTAAAAGCCAAAAATACCCCTTTGTGAAAAGAATTGATTTTGGGAGCTTCAGTGGATGAAACGAACTTCCGCTTGGACCAAATAAGTACATACTAACCCCTCTTGCTATTCAATTCTTCCTTTTTTCTTTTAATTTTGTTTTTAGGAGGGGCGTCGACCCCTAAAAAGGTCGACCCTATGTATACACGGGTTGTCCTATGACAGCCCTCATGTGCACACGTGCAAGAGAAACACTACACGTGTGCACACATGACTGTGTACACTACAACCCACGTGTACCCTCCTTTTTGTGGAAAAAAAATAAGAAAACAAGAGTTAATCCCTTATGAACTTGTCAATTGCAGGATGTACGTTCGCTAGAAAGAGAGAGAGAGAGCATGAGGACTTCGATTCTATGGTCTTAGATGACCTTGATGCTATAGCTTCATTAGCTCAATGTGGCTTATTTAAGTTCTTCCAGAGTGCATTTATGTGGGCACAACCTAGGCTGCTGAATGCCTTGATAGACTACTTGCACCCGGATGCAGAGGCATTCATGCTTGAGGGACAGTCGTTGACTCCAAAGACTGAAGATATCTACTTTCTGACTGGCCTCTCAAGGAGAGGGGAACCAATCAACCTTCGCACGTTTCCCTCCAGGCCTCACAACATAGCGGATTTGATTGGACTCCATTGCGAGGCAGGTACTGACAAAGTGGGCACCCAGGTGCCGATTCATAAGATCAACAACCTAACGCTGAAAGCGATAGTTCTACTTATTGGGCAGATCACTGGATCCACAACTTTACACTAGGCTTCCTAGGCACACATGAATTGTGCAGTTCAGTTCTTGAATGCACAAGTTTTTCACTGGAGTACTACTTTACTAGACTGCATGAAAAGGTAGTTGACAGAGTGCCGGATGCGGAGGCACAAAACTTTGGGTTTGGTACTATCCTTTGTGCTTTCTTCTTCGAGAGGGTACCTAGTCTGAGTCTGAGGGAGATTGTATGAGGGCATGTAGCCTCTTCTCTGGAAGTAAACAGATGGGTGTCATTGTTTCCGCGACAGGGGGGGGGAGGACTATCGAGGCCTTTGATGACAAGTTTTTCGATTGGTGGTCTCGGCAGATTCCTGTGATAGAGGACTATCCCTATGCCAGAATCGACTTTTTTAGGGACCTTGACATGGGCATAACTCTCGGAGTGGTACGAGGAGAGCTAGGTAAGATTTCTTTTCAAAGTTATTCAATTTTTAGTTTGTCTTTATATACATCATTTTTTTTGTATACCAGAGTATGTAACATATATGTGTCTGTTATGTGTAGATGTGGGACCAGTGCGTCCAACAAACTTTGCAAGGACTAGGCGATGTCCTTGACTAGAGGTCGCACCAGCCGCAGCCGGTGGACCAATAGTAGCAGGGGCACCTCCATCCGGTGAGGCTGAGAGAGTTTTGAGACGGGTAGAGTGGAACCTTACCTCGCTCACTCGCACAGTCCCTATGGCAGAGATCGAGGATATGCTGCCATCTATGCAGCCTCATGTAGTTGGAGTGCCATGGACTTGGGTCCAGCTATTCCGGTGTTTGGAAAACACCATTGTTTAGTACAACAGGGCCAACAGGCCTCATCCTTAGCTAGGATGGACTACCTACATGATGAGGGCACCTTTTGTGTATTTTTGAGGGCATAAGCCCCGTGACTCTTTACTGGACACATATTTTTTGAGGTGCTTGTGCCCACTTATGTACTCTGGTGCTTTGCTATATATATATATATATATATATATGAATTTTTTTTTATCTTTTTGTGTTTTATGGATTACACTTATCTACAAATGTATTTACATGTGCATGTGTGTGATTTTTCTTACATGTGGGTGAGATGCCAATCTAATATATGATTAGCTAGAGTATATGTAACTTGATTCAATCTCCTAGGAACATGGATATACGTAATGTAATCAAAGCTTCATTCTAAGAGACGTACCCTAAGGAACCATCGGTGTAGAGTAGGATCATGAACGTGATAGACTCCATTTAACTAAGACATAGCTAGTTGAGCGTCTAAATAGACCTGGAGGTGAGAGATACCAAGCGAAAAATCATCACGGAGCAACTCAATAACTGCGTTGTATTTGACGACATTGTTTGTGGTGTCGCATAAACAAATACCTCCCGAAGATAGCAACTGGCTCTGAGGTGTGAAAATCACCCAAGCTGCGGAGGAAAGCCTCCGAGTGTGCCGGCTAGCGCCATCCGCGAACCCAACAAACACCTCTGATTCACTTGACATCTGCCACAGTGAAAAAGATAACATAAAAAATGACACGTCCATAAAACCAAAAGAAAAACTGAAAAGTAATAGTACAAAGACTATACATATGTTACAAAAAGTCACCCAAGGTGACCCACCTATGAGTAATACTTCTTGAGGTAGAGCCCATTTCTAGGCTCCGCCAAAACATTTCCCTCAAATTCCACTAGACAATAAGTGCCCTTTCTTAGAACCTCTTTTATGATGAAAGGTCTGAACCAGATAGGTTTGAATTTGCCTGCCCCCAGTGGGTCCTTATCTTGGTCATAGACCAGGAAAAGGTCGCCTTCAAAGAAAATCCGAGGACGAACAAACCGATCATATTGACACTTGAATTTTTGTTTATGATCTTTGTTAGCTAAGGCCACATCACGATGTTGCTCATTGAGCTGCTCGAGATATAATAAACGCCCTTCAAGCAGTGAAGTATCTGGAAATAACTGTACTGCCAACTTTAAAGATGGGATCTTGCATTCTATGGGAAAGACTGCTTCCAGCCCGTAAACAAGTTGAAAAGGTGAGAAACCGGTTGCAGTCTTAACGGATGTTCGGTAAGCCCATAATGCCAAGTATAACATCAAATGCCAATTTGACTTGGCCAAATTGATCGTTCATTGTAGAATGGTCTTAAGAGATTTATTTACAGCTTCCACCTGACCATTCGCTTGGGGGTAGTAGGGTGATGAATGTTCTTTTCGCAACCCAAGATTTGACATTAACTCAGTCATCATTTTATTCTGAAAGTGACTTCCAAGGTCAGTGACAATCTCTCTCGAGATGCCAAACCTTGCTATTATTTGGTTGAACAGAAAGAGAGTTGTTGTCTCCCCGTCATCTTTAAACGTTGGCATAGCTTTGACCCACTTGGTGAAGTAGTCTACTGCTATGATGATATAGCAGTGCCCCCTTGCTGAAGGGGGGTAGCATGTAGTGTAATCAATCCCCCATTTAGTGAAGGGACCAATGGTAATAATGAGAAAAATGAGAGCGGGGTGTGCCCTCATCTTCTGAGAGAAGATCTAACATGGGTGACACTTCTTGACTGATTCAACAAAATATTTGATTAATGTTGGCTAGAAGTGACCAGCTCATAGAATTTTTTGGGTTGTTTCCAACCCAGGCAGATGACTTCCACATGCTCCAGTGTGGCAATCGTTAAGCACATTTCCACCTCTTGATGAGTGAGACATCGGCGAAGGATGCATTCTACACCTCGACGATACAAAGTGTCCTCGAGTATGAGATAGTTTTTAGCCTGATGGCGTATACGACGATGCTCATCATGAGAAGCAGAGGCGGGGTACTTCAAAGTCTGGAGATAGACGAGCACATCTCCATACCAAGGGTTGGAAGACATGATCAAAAACATGTCTCCTTTGACAGGCGACTCGTCAGGTATAACATCACCTGATTCGATTGGAAGTTTCGATATGAGTTCCACGAAGACAATCGAATTTTTGGATTTCGCCGAAAGGAACTCCAAGTCGAATTCCTGGAGGATAACTATCCATCTACTGATTTTTTCGCCAATGACTCTTCATGTCAATACGTATTGAAATGGATTCACAATGACAATGACGGTGGTATTGTGAAACAAAATGTAATGACGAAACCGTTGGACAACATGGATTGCTGCAAACGCAAGTTTTTCAATGTGGGAATAATTGAGTTCTGGTCCAACTAGGCCTCGGCTTAGGTAATAAATCTTATATTCTGAGAGAAAATCATCCTCTTGAACTAAGACCATACCGATGGTCGACTCAGCAGTGGCCAAGTATAATAGGAAATCTTTATTATAATTGGGTGGCCGAAGTAGAGGGGTATATATGAGGGTGTGTTTCAACGCTGCAAAAGAGCATTGAGCAGTTTCGTCCTAATGAAAAGGAACGTCCGTCTTCAATAAATGCATAAAACCCTTTGTGATCTCAACATAGTTTAAAATGAAACACCGTAAAAAGTTCGCTTTTCCTTGCAAACTTTGAAGCTGAGGTATGGTGCACAGGGGAGGCAATTGAACTATTGCCTCAACCTTTAGAGGATCGACCATGATCCCTATTGTCGAAACTATGGAACCTAAAAGATGACCCGATGTGACACAAAAAATGTACTTGTTTGGATTCAAGAGGATTCTGTAGTAGTGACACCATTCAATGATAAGTCAGAGGTGTGTCAGATGATCAGCTCTCTTGCGAGATCGTGACGCTAAATCATCGAGATAAACCTCGACTATGTGTTTGAGGTCGTGGAAATAAAAATACATGGCTCGCTGAAACGTAGCTCCAACATTTTTCAGACCAAAAGGCATCTTACAATAAGCGAATGTACCCCATGGAAAAATGAAAGCGATTTTGTGTTGGTCTCTGAGTTTGATCTGTATCTGATTGTATCCTGAAAAACCATCCATGAACTAAAAAGCCTTGCAACCTGTGCATTCGTCGACTATCTGGTCAATAAATGGCATGGGGAAATTACCTTTTGGGCAGGGCTTGTTCAGATCATGAAAGTATGCACATACGTGAATCGTAACCTGTTTCTTATTGACTGGCATGGGATTTGACACCCATTGAGTCAATTGGATGAGGTAGATGATACTATCTTTAAGTAGTTTCTCTACTTCAGCCTTGATAGTTGCTTCTTTCTTAGGATTGATCGGACAAATCTTCTGTCGGACTGGCTTGACATCAGGATAAGTTGTGATTTCATGTTTGATGATTCTTGGATCTATGCCTGGCATTTCCTCATAAGACTAGGCAAACACGTCACATAATTCTTTAAATAAATCTGTGTAGATTTGAATCTCCTCGGGGGAGCAATCCGCTCTGATGAAGATATTCTCCACGACGCTAGGGGTTTTGGAGATGTCAATAGGTATTTTTTCTGCTATTGTTTCCATATTTCCTTCAGCGTAAACAATGTGGGTTTCCAAAGGATTAATAGGAAAAGCTTTATCTCCAGTCATAGTCAGAGTGAATTCACCTGCTTCAATTCGTCTTAACTCTGGGAGGAAGTAAGATCTATGATAAAGATCATCACAGGGTTTGTCCGGACTAGTCATTGCCTCGATAATTGCCTCGTTTGAGGGCAAGGCTAAGTCTAAAGAATCTGTATCAGCAAGGGAACCTTGAGCCCAAATAGGCTCGAGCACCAGATCTAAATCTTGTGTAGGAGTCGGATCGAGGTCGATAGAAGTTCACTAAATGATCGAGTATGAAAATTCTGTCGTGGCCAAAGGAATGGCCATGCCATGGTGCTTTGTCCCTTCCATCGTGGCTGATGGGGAAGGAAGATTCCATGGATCATTAAAGTACATTGTACAAAATGACAAGATTTGAAAAATTTTGGCCCAAGGTTGGTCAGGGTTAGCCGACATGTAATGGACATTTCTGGTCAGAGGTGGGTAATCAAAAGTACCCATCAGAGGTGGGCACAAACCAAACCCTATGTTGACGATGTCGGGCTGAGGGTTATCAATCATTGGGACTGTGGAGACTCTCGATGAAGGGTCAGGACGAGAGAAGGATAACTGATCAATGGTCACGATTCGACCCTCATGTGGAAACAACAAGACTCAAAAAAATGTCGCAACCATTTCTTGCATAGCATAGGTCCAACTCCTTCCTAACAAAAGATTGTAGTCGAGAGACACATCGACCACTTCAACTTCGACGCACACTGTTTTTTTCCCTAACTGCACAGGGAAATATGGAATGATCCCATGTCGTCGAAAAGAACGACAGTCAAAATCTATAAGAAGAGTAGGAAATGGAGACAAAACGAGTTGACTGATGGCCTTCCAACATGCCAAAGACATCACGCATGTTGAGGCACCCTCATCCACCACTTTATAGAAAATATTCTGGGTAAAATTTTTCATGTTGTAAGCCACTACTATCTCAAAAGCTACATGGTAGGGAAGATGAGGTTTTAAGTCGGTCGTATCAAGCATGAAACTTCCCAGATTACAAGTCTCGGTAGATCCTAGGGAGGTTAACAAAGCCTTTCTTTGGGAAGGGAAACTCTGGAGGACTTCCAAAGAAGACATCGCACAAGGGGTTTGTGATAAATCCTCCACCACAGAGTAGTTCTGGGCGTCCCTTGCATTTGGGTTATGAGAATNTCTTGAACGCACCTTTTGGGATGCGGGTCATTGTTTCGCCCAACGTATTTTCAATCTGGAGAGGAAGAGGTGGGTTGTCAGCGTCTTTACCCTTCTCATAGGTTCTTGGCTTTCCGTAATCATGTGCTCTAGTTGATATATAGGCATCACCTTTCATCATATACACATTTGTAGACGAAGGATTACTCGAAGATGGAGGGGGTCCTTGACTGCCCCCTTCCGCGCTCGAGGAGGCTTGAGCTAGATTTTTCCCGTGTGGAAATAGGTTCATTAACACGACAGGCAGTTGCTGTGCCAATAACTTCTGGGCCTCCGCAAGCCGAGGGCACTGATGGGTCAGGTGGTCTTCTTTGCAAAGATTACAAGGATATTTTGACTTCTTCTTTTCAGTGTCACCCCCGCTAGCACTATCGGTGGGTTTCTTATCCCCCTTACCCTTATTTAATTGTTTCTTCTTTCCGTAAGGCTGCTGGGTGGCCTTTGGGTTTTTTTTTTTGCACACTGTGTACATCCAACTTTTGGGTAGGGGGAACAGCCGAACCGGTGGTCTGGCTGGCCACTGTCTGTTGTATTGAAAATTGTTGCAATTGATTTGACAATGGATCAGTGGGCTTTGTTTGTGCTGAACCAATAATGCCATCAACATGTGGTCCAGACCTTTGTCTAGTTTTGTCAAGGATTGACCTCAGTGCATCTGGAAAAATTTTGTAGAGTAAACTAGACTGAGAGTAAATTAGCTGTAGTTGTTGAGCTCTCATTATCGCGTCTTCCTTGGAAAACACTCTAGATGTTGCAACGTATTTAGATAACTGGGGTACCAAAGACTTAAGGAACCACTCTAGAAGGAATGATGGTGGGACTGCCACTTTTATTAAACTCTTCTGGCATCTCCATTCTCGGATGTGATCTGAGATATGGTCTGCTTTTGTCTGCTCAAAATTGGAAATGGTTCAAGAAATCCATTGCCAATTCGCCAAAGGAAGAGTATCATGAGTAGTCGAGCTCAATGTACCATTTCGCAGCACTCCCTATGAGAGTGTGTTGAAACAATCGCAACTGAACGGAGTCGTCTCGTAACGAGTTGGACGAGCACCATAAGTGGAAAGTAGTCACATGATCGCCAGGATATTCATTAGGCTTGGCCTCAAACTTTGGAATATCCGAAGGCAACTTGGTCGGCATAGGAGGCCAAATCGGATCGTGACAGATCAGGTCATTTAAAATCCTTGTCAAATCTGGCAAGTGCAGGTTTTCTAGAAACAATAGTTTGGGTTGAGGATTGTAGTGAGGGAAAAAGGAGCCTGGAGTTTGACTGGCACCAGGTTGCCAAGAAAATTTAGGTTGTTGTCTAGGGCTCTGGTAATAACTATGGTCGTGACTAGTGTATGAGTTATGCGCTTATTGAGACATCATTGACTGGTTCCCATAATAGGACGTAAAGGGTTGAACTTGCATCGCATTCCAAGGACTTTGGGAGGGGTTTCCCCCTGCTGATCCGACGGGCATAGGCGTTGGGACTTGCTCGAGTTCCACTGGGTATGGAAAGGTCTTCCCCCAATATGCATCCCTAGCAAGGGGACTGGTCCTTTCCATGGATTCCAAGGTCCTTGTGAGGAAGGAATTCCTAAGTGTGCCCCCTATGCAAGAATAGTACCCTATATAGGATGTGGTTGTCCATAACCGGGGTTTCCCTCGCTCGAAATGGCAGCGGACGAGAAAGCGTTGTTACCAAATGCTCCGAACAAAGAGAAATGTGTCGAACCAACTAACATGTTATAAGGAGGGAGTTCTTGACTACCCTCTCCGAAAAAATTTACATTAGGCCCGACAGAGTGTTGAGGAACACCACCAAGCGATGGGGATGAAGGGGGTATATGACCCCCACCGTAATGGAAAGAAATAAAAGGAGTTGGAGTTCCCCCCATAGATCCTTGCAGAGGAGCGTTGGAACTCCCTGCCCCCAGACCTAAAGTCTGCAGAGTGGAGGAGGAAAGTACAATACTCGTACCGAATCCAGGCATCCCGTATGAGAACGAAGGGCCTGTTGCGTTATGTGTAAATGAAGCAGTGATCGCTGCCATAGACGGAATCAGACCACTGCTTGAGGTAGAAGTAGTCGAGACCATAGTGGACCGGACCGACGACAGTTGGTTAGGAGGTGGAACACCCCCAGTAGTGACAGTCGTGAAGGAAATATGAGTATTCCCTGAAGAAGTAGCAACGTTTGCTTCCATTGTTTCTTGTGACACTACCTAACGCTCGTAATATAGAACCTGTACGATGATGGGAGTTGATAGATCAGTTATGGGAGGGTTATATGGACCAAGAGGTTTTGATCCGAGGTTAGAAATGATTGGTTCCTCCAGAATCGAAAGTTCTCCTCTCGAAGATGGGTCGAGCACAGTTTCTTGTAACCCGATTGTCTCAAAAGACCCTTGCTGGTCTAATTTTCTCCTTAGTAGTGGTGGGGGGGGTCGAGGTCAACCGATGACAGGCCCAAAAGCCTTCATGACCGGCGGAACTCTTGATCCTCCACTATGTGAGAAGATCAAAGACACACTAGGGCAATCTATAATCGTTTGAAAACCAACTCGCACTAGAAAAAGTATCTATGAGATAAAAAAAGCAGTCACTAGCTAGTTGGAAGAACAGTTACAACAACCAACACTAGAGAAACTTACTGGTGCAAGTGCAACTCGAATACGGAAGCACCCTCATGGCTTGATGTCTGTCCTAGGTACCGCGGTATACCCCCATAGTCACCTGTGTAAGTCACTAGAGAGATAGGCAACTAGGTTGCCAACGTGCAAACACTCACTAGGCGGGTACAGTCGACAGTCGGGTGGACTGCAATGAGCAAGTTATCAAGCCCGAAACCTATCAAGGGTATCGAAAGAAAGTGTTCTGGAAGACAACTGAGGACCTTGAATGGGTTCGATACCCACGAAGCTCCATGGCAAATGCAATCAACGGAATCCCATGAAAATCCCTCTATATGTGTTCCCCACTACGCTTGGTCTGACTTTGGAGGGGTTATCTCCGCTACCTTTCCTTATGCAACCTCGTGTTTATCCCTTGTGTTAGAGGGGGGTCCCGGATAACTTTCACGATACTGGAATTTTTACACTCCCTAGCACAGACTCTTATGTTTGTTTTAGCAGCCTTGAAGAGTGTCCTCTCCCATCCTAAATCAAGGCTCTAGCCTAGACTAGTTGATGGACCCTACAAACATAAAGTATATTTGATTTTAATTAATCGTTATTTTTAGTGGTTGTATTAATTAAAAGGGAACGAAATTGAAACCAGTGATGTTTTTAAGAGATGAAAGGGAAGAACATATAATGAAAAATGGAAACAAATTACTTCTTCACAAATTCAATTTTGCACATTCAAACTCTTTAACCAACTTTTCAAACTCTTTTTTTTTCTAAGATATTTCAACAGAAAACTTAAAAGAAGATTTCACTTGACTATGAGCTACTTATTGTCCTAAGTCAATCAGTCAAGAACTTACGAAAACAATCTTTTTCCTGATGATTAATGCAAACAACCAACTACTTAACCAAACCAAGAGATAAACTATTTTTTTTATTTTATGCAAAAAAGGAAAAATGATGACAAGTAAAGGACAAGACAAGATTTCTGGGCTAAGCGCAGATCACAAAGAGTTACTGACAATAACACACAAGCTAATTGAAGTAGACTCTCACACTTGTCTAAAAACCCTATTACAGAAAAACAGAGGAAAACGTTTTAATGAAAAAGAAAGCTATGCTGGAATCCAACCTAGGCTAAAACTGCTATGACAGAGACCATAATGAAACAAGAAAAACCTGGGAAGTGAATCTTGACAGGGAGGAGGATGATTACCTCCTCAAAATTTTCTAGACAGACATGAGACTGTAACTTCAACATTCAGTGTATGCACGCAGGCTTCCCAAAGACAGGATGTGTATGCACGCGTTTAGGCCCACTACGGGCCGTGTGTGCCTCTGTTTCTCCTCAAAAGAAGAAAGACAAGCAACTAAGCTCAGGCAGGGAGTACTGGTATTGAAAACCAGAACCCCTTAAAGGTACAAAAAATTACTCTTTGATAGAAAAATATGCAAGGAAACTGCTAATCTGAGGTTATACCTAGGCTATAGACTGCAACAACAGAGACACAGAACTAGATCTAGAAAACCTCTGAGAAGGGTCACTTCTGATAGGGAAGAGGATGACTGCCTCTCTTCAAAAATAAATTTTCTGGACTTAGACACGCTACTGATCCTTCAGTAGCCAGTGTATGTACACGGGTTGTGTGAAGTTAGGGTGCGTGCAGGCCTTATATAGGTCGTGTATACCTCTGTAGATTCTCAAAAAAGAAAAAAAAATAGTCAAGGGAAGAAAGAAAGGAGTACTAGTATGGAAGACTAGAATCCCTACTAGCTCAGACTCTTGCAGAAACTCAGAAAAAAGGTAATAAAACCAATTTAAAAAACCCAAAAAAGTATCCCCATAACCCTAGATATCTCCCCAGTATGGTCACCAATTCTGTTTTGGGTGGGAAATCCCCCTATGGACTAGCATTAAGGGTTCTGTAATGCATGCAGAAAATGACCTAAAGTCTCCTACTTCTTACCAACATCCCAATCATAAACCCCATTATTCTTATGCAAATACAACGTTAAAAAGATCATTAATGTACCTTAGTGTCCGTGCTTGATGTCGATCCTTTAACGTTTGGTCACTCCTTGCCTGCAAATCTCCTCCCAATGCTGACCTACATTCAAAAAAATACAAACAAAGAAATCCACATGCGTATGATCTATGAACTAATGGGTTAGAGATTTTATCAAAATATAATCAAATTTAAACATTGCAAACCTCATATGGTGAGGCGGGAAAAGTACTTCTTTTTATTAATCTCACAAGAGTAACCTTACAATAGTGAGATCATCCATTGCTCCTCGAATATGGTCCTGGGATCCTCTTCAATTGTGCTCCAACTGATTTTTTATATGCTTCTCTTCAAACACTAGTTGCAAACGGTTGGGACAAAGGGAATGTGAAATCGGGTAGAGTTTCTTTACAATTATTTTCATCCTCTCAAATGGGACCCCTACCCCTTCTTTTATAGGCTAGAAAGGGCTAGGTATTTGGTCGAGTGACTGGCTATGGGCGGTCAAACGGTTTAGGTAACTTACCCAAAACTGTGAGTTTCATCTGCAACTTTCCATTTTTCGTGCTTTTGTAGGTATACGCAGGTTGCAGTGGGTCAGCTAGCGTATACACGCGTGCAGTAGTGGAGCAGGGTGCGTGTGCCTTCAAAAAGGGTGTTTTTAAGAAGAGTTGTTTAGTAGTGTCTTGGAAAAAAATGTAAAATGAGATGGCCTGATGCCAGGTAATCATATCTGGTGTGATTTAGGGTTATAACAAGGAGGAGGAGACTCTATACCAGGTACAATTTGTGGAGAACTGTAATCACGAGATCGGGTGGCTACATTAACCTCATATTTGACTATATTGATGCATACACGATCACCATCTTGTGCTGGTGGGTTTTGAATCCCACTGACTACATTTCTGGCATTTGAGGAACTCGAGACCATGTGTTGGTTATGTGGAAAATGATCCATCAACACATCGGGCGGTAGAAATAAGAGCCTCGTAGCTTCCATAAGTTTGGGGAATAAATGAGTAAGGTGATCATCTGTACAAATATTACAGGAAACTTCACCTTACACCTTTCTCTCTTTCCCTCACCAATATTATTATTCATCTTCTCATTATTACCATTGTCATTGGGTTTATTATTCTTCCCACCCTTATGATTATTATTATGTCCTTTCTTCTTACCCCCTCTTGGTTGCTGGTTACCATTTGGGCCAGTCAATGATTGCACATAATGTACATCCACTGACTGAGTGGGATTGGAATACACAGATGAAGCTAGCCCTCCTGCAGACTAGTTTAGAGACAACTATTTCAAATGGCTTGTCACCGATTCTACAGATTTCACATTGGTGGAGCTTACAATGCAATCGGCATGAGGCCCTAGCTTTTGTCTAGGGACATAGTTTGACCTTGGTGCGTCAGGAAGATATCGTATAACATCCTAGAATGAGCATATATAAGATCTAACTGTTGGTCTTTGAAAATCGCTTCTTCCTCAAATGTAACCTCGGATGTAGAAACATCCTTCAAAATAGGAGGCTATAGAGACTTAAGGAACCACTCTAACAGGAATTCTAGGGGTATACATGTCTTGATCAACCTTTTCTGTCTACACCACTCCTAGATGTGATCCGAGATATGAGTGGCTTTGTCCTGGCATAAGGTCAACAAAATTTCTAGGCCAGCATCGTAACGAATTGGCAATTGGAAGTGGTTAAGGAAGACTAAAACCATCATACTAAAGGTCCTATATGCCCCCCTAGGTAGCTCGATATACCATTTTGTGGAAACCCCTGTGAGGGTGTGTTGAAACAATCTTAACTAAATGGAATCGTATTTAAGGGAATTCGAACAACACCATAGTTGAAAGGTGGTAACGTGATCACCAAGATCCTCACCATTCTTACCTTCAAATTTTGGAATATCCGAGGGAATCTTGGTGGGGACGGAGGGTCATGTAGGATAATGACACACAGGGTCATTCATCAACTTAGACAAGTCTGGTAGATTGAGCATGGACAGAAAAGGGAGATGGGGTTGTGACATCTGGTCCCAAGCTCCCTAGAAAGATTATGGTTGGGGAATTGCATCCCATATAGGATTCTGGAAAGCACCATGGCCCTTTCTGGGATTGTAAGACCCTCCTCCAGGCTAATTCATAAGGGGTTGGTTGGGCATCATTCGAGTAGGAATGTTCTAATGAGGGTTATAAAAACTGCCCCCAGCCGGAGTGGACCCAGGTTGGGGGTTTCCCAAGGTGTGAAACTGACCTCCTCAAGGTGTGAATCCAGAGGATAAAGGTGGATTCATCATGCCAAACAAGTTGGTTGGAATCGACACAGAGGAGGTGGGTGTAAAGGACGAACCATAAGAAATATCTTGTCCACCAGGTTGGTTACTCCATCCAGAAGTAACATGATTAGACCCAGGGTTAACATAAGAAAGCTACCCACGGTAGGAGTCATTTGAGGGACCCGAGTTCCACCAAATGAGAAAGGAGTATATAGAGGAGATGTGCCCCCAAGTCCAATGCTAGCATTAGGGCCAACCGTTGGGATGGAGTTTGAAAAATGCGAATTAAAATTTGGCATACTATAGGAAAAGGGACTAGAGGCCATAGGGATGGACTAAACATTATATCCATATGAATGACCAAGTGAACCAAATGGTTTCATGGAAATAGGTTTAGTGTTCACTATAGGACAGGAAATGGTGATGATAGGTGCCCTTGACACTACAACCATTGTGTTTGAAGGAGTTGAAGGGGTACCATTGACTATAGTAGTTGTGGGAGTCGAAGCGCTCCTAGTATCTTGATGAATCGGTTCAATACTCATCCTTGTAGAATCATAAATCTGATAAGTGGAGGTGTGTGTACCACGTTTAATAACTCTACGCCTTTTAGAAGGAAAATACTCAAAACTTGGTAGTAACTGTAAAAAGCGGCGAGACCTGTGGGGAAGATGGTCTGGCTCCATGATGACTCAAGATTCAAGATATAAAAAACAAATCCTAAGTCCAACTAGTAATCAAAGAGCATACCAAAAATAATCAAATGACCAATATGCACACAAATAGGATAAAGTGGTTGAAAGGGACCACCCTCTCTAAAGTAGGTATGCCTCGCCCAAGAGGGGCTTGCGACTCCACTACTAAATATTGGAGTAAACAAAATCAATTATAAGGGTTCTCGTGGGCTTAACAACCAGTCAATTAGATCCCCCCAAAGAGGTAATCCTCCATAAAGGTTGTGTTCTATCTGACCCTTATCTGACCCAGGGTACCTGTAGAATAACCCCTGCAAGTAACCTATGTGTCACCTAAGTCAAGCAACTAATCAACCACAGTATAAATGATGCAGAGGTGAATAGTCATAAGTCAGGTCAACTGTATGGTCAGGGTAGCAAAGCCCGAAACCTTGAAAGCATTGCCTCTCACGGAGGTACATGCACTAGCAAGATCCCCAGATACAAATATATCTCCAGAAATATATCTGACACTAAGAAGGTATCGAGGGGATATCCCTTCAACCGACCTCACATGACCTCGTGCTTAACTCTGGTGTAAGTGGAGCCTCCTGATATTACTGATTATACAATGGATTTCTCCACTCTCTTAGTTAGACACATATGTTGATTTAATAGCCTTGGAGAAGTTTACTCACAAAATCCTATTCCAAGGCTCTAAATCCTAAGCTAGTTTGTGCACCCTATAAAATAAAATTGTTACTAATAAATTTTAAATTATAGCATTAATTTTAATGGCCTTGCATACTCAAGAGGTGCATTCGTGAAACTAGTGATGTTATGACTCAACAAGTAAAATAAATGAATATGAATACAATGCAAAGTCCTAACTTCAATTTCCAATAAATGATATGCTTCAAAAAATGAAATTTTCAATTCAATTCTATAATTCTAAATAAAATTCAATATTTCTTTACATGCACTAAGATAAATGACAAGGACTCAAGAGATAAAAACGCTAATCAATGCAAAATTCCTAATATTTTTGTATTTTCAATATAACAGAGAATGAAAATGCAAGGACTGAACAACAACTTGATGTAGAGACTCTAATGTGTATAGACAAAGACCACCCAAGTAGGATATCAAGGAGCAAAACACCTAGCCCAAGGTGCAAGGACAATCAAAACAAAAAGATGATGAGAAAGGCACCGCCCAAAAATTCAACCTAAGATAGGTTTCCTTTCATTCCATAGACACTTAAAACTCACCACAAAGGCCCAGGAAGACTCAACAATCATCAAAACCTACCAACCAACCACCAAACCCAGTAATCAAGAAACAAAGGTTGATGTATGTAACTGTTCAAGGGAAAATCACGTATGTACACAGCTTGCAAAAGTACATCACATGTATGTATGTGTCTATCTAGCAAAACCCGCGTACATGTGTCAAAACATAGCTAGGATAAGGGGAAGGCTGAAAAACTCAGACCCATAGGGAACAGAGACTGTCAAGAAATCATACGACAATAAAATCAATATGATTGAGAGGAATCTAAGGAGAAAAACACTCCAAACCCCCAAAATAAGATTCTTTCCCCAGTATGGTCGCCAATTCTGTTACGAGGAAAATCTCTATGGCTAGGGGTAAACCACAACAGACGGAAATGACTGTAGAAATCAACTTTAATCTCAAGTATGCTATATACACAAATATTCTAACAAGATAATATAAGAGGCCTACCTCGTCCAGACATTCAATGAAGTTCATCGTTGAGCACTTGACCCAAAGCAATATACCTGTAACTAGTCCTCAACAACCAAGAAACACAAGCATATGGTGATAATATATAATGTTAGCACATTCAATAGCATAATCCATCAACATTCATAACAAATACATCCATGGAATAATAATTCAAATATTTGTGAGATATTAATTGGACGAGAAAATAGTATTTCTATCAAGATGTAATCAACATAAGTGAATGAGTTACAAACTTCCGTGTCGGCACGGTTCGGAACCGAGAAAATAAGTTCCTTCTAGCTAGGCATCCACCACTTCAATCCTCCACCAAAGACAAGATCATATAAGAGAAACAATGAAGTTCTTAACAAATAAGGGAAGATATTGGGGGATGAACAATGTGTTCAGACCTAAAGGAAAAAGGGATGTAGACTCAATGTGAAGTGAATAATTTCTCCAGAGTAACTTTGCTCTCAAAGTTGAATTCTTTATCCTCCTTTCCATAGCTTGGATTTGGCCCATTTATAGCCTTCAAGTGGAACTTAAGGGCCAAGTCAGAACGTTTCCAGCATATGGAAGGCCAAGGATCATTGATATCGTGATGTGACATGGAAACCTGGCACCATTTTTTAATTTTGGGCACATTTCCCGATGTACACGGGATGTAGTGGTGCAACCTGCGTATACGCATGTTGTAATATGGGCAGGGCACGTATATGTGGAAAAATCATGTTTTTATAGATGGGATTTGGAAAATGGGATTTCAAGTCTATATAGGGAAATGGAAAAAGGCCCTCTGTGAAAGATTGGATGGGGTGAGGCAAATCTTGCTATAACATTGTCGCGTTGACCCCAGTGAAATTGAGGGTGAACTTCTCAACTAGTTTTGCATTATATACTTTGATCCTTTAGCAGAAACGCATACACCCGGCTTGTTCAAAAGACCCCCTGATTGTTGGGTCTTCATTTATTAACTCTAGATCCTGAGGTTCAAACCTCGCAACCCTACCACTTCTTGCCTTCTTTCTTATGCTTTGGGAAATTTCCATGATGATGGTATATATTTATTTCATGCACG